>JAXUIC010000103.1:0-68748 GCA_035136125.1 Quercus rubra
CCGTCGGGAAGGAACGAAACGTAGCGATAATTTTTATTTCTCCATTTCTCAGCGTTTTCCAACCTTTTGCTTGGAATGAAGCCGTAATGGTATTTTTCAATTTTTGAATTTTTTTGCTATTTTTTTGGAATTTTCCTTGCCCGTCGGGAAGGAACGAAACGAGAGATAATTTTTATTTTCTCTCATTCTCAGCCTTTTCCAACATATTTGGCTTGGAATGAAGCCGTAATGGTATTTTTCAATTTTTTGAATTTTTTTGCTATTTTTTGGAATTTTCTCTTACCCATCGGGAAGGAACGAAAACAAAATGATAGTTTTTATTTTTCTCATTTTCTCCAGCCTTTTCCAACATATTTTGGCTTGGAATGAAGCCGTAATGGTATTTTTCAATTTTTTGAATTTTTTGCTATTTTTTTGGAATTTTCTCTTACCCGTCGGAAGGAACGTAAACGTAGCGATAATTTTTATTTTCTCCATTCTCAGCGTTTTTCAACCTTGTTTTTCCATGGAATGAAGCCGTAATGGTATTTTTCGATTATTTTGAATTTTTTTGCTATTTTTTTGAATTTTCCCTTGCCGTCGTGATAGGAAACGAAACGGAGCAATAATTTTTGTTTTCTCTCATTCGCAGCCTTTTCCATACATATTTTGGCTTTCGAATGAAAGTCGTAATGGTATTTTTCAATTTTTGAATTTTTTTGCTTATTTTTTTGGAATTTTCTCTTACCCATCGGGAAGGAACGAAACAAAACGATAGTTTTTATTTTCTCACTTCTCAGCCTTTTCCAACATATTTTGCTTGGAATGAAGCCGTTAATGGTATTTTTCATTTTTTTGAATTTTTTTGCTATTTTTTTGGAATTTCCTCTTACCCGTCGAGATGGAACGAAAACGTAGCGCGTAATTTTTACTTTCACCCTTTCTCAGCGTTGTCCAACCTATTTTTCCCTGGAATGAAGCCGTAATGGTATTTTTCAATTTTTTGAATTTTTTTCTATTTCTTTGGATTTTCTCTTGCCCGTCGGGAAGGAACGAAACAGAGCGATAATTTTTATTTTCTCTCTTTCTTAACCTTTTCCAACATATTTTGGCTTGGAATGAAGTTGTAATGGTATTTTCAATTTCTTGAATTTTTTTGCTATTTTTTTGGAATTTTCTCTTACCCATCGGGAAGGAACGAAACAAAACGATAATTTTTATTTTCTCACCTTTCTCAATCTTTTCCAACATATTTTGGCTTGGAATGAAGCCGCAATGGTATTTTTCAATTTTTTGAATTTTTTACTATTTTTTTGGAATTTTCTCTTCCCCGTCGGGAATGAACGAAACGGAGTGATAATTTTTATTTTCTCTCTTTCTTAGCATTTTCCCATCTATTTTGGCTTGGGATGAATCCGTAACGGTTTCTTTCAATTTTCTCAATTTTTTTTGCTATTTTTTTGGAATTTTCTCTTGCACGTCGGGAAGGAACGAAACGTAGCGATAATTTTTATTTTCTCCCTTTCTCAGCGTTTTCCAACCTATTTTTCCTTGGAATGAAGCCGTAATGGTATTTTTCGGTTTTTAGAATTTTTTTGCTATTTTTTTGGAATTTTCTCTTCCCCGTCGGAAAGGAACGAAACGGAGTGATAATTTTTCTTTTCTCTCTGTCTCTGCCTTTTCCATCCTATTTCGGTTTGGAATGAAGCCGTAATGGTATTTTTCAATTTTTTGAATATTTTTGCTATTTTTATGAAATTTTTCTCTTACACTTCGGGAAGGAACGAATAAAACGATAATTTTTATTTTCTTTCTTTCTCAGCCTTTTCCATCCTATTTGGGCTTGAAATGAAGCCGTAACGGTATTTTTCAATTTTTTGAATATTTTTGCTATTTTTATGGAATTTTCTTTTACGCTTCGGGAAGGAACGAAACGAAGTGATAATTTTTATTTTCTCATTTTCTCAGAATTTTGCGACCTATTTTGGCTTAGAATGAAGCCATAACGGTAATTTTAAATTTTGAATTTTTTTTCTATTTTTTTGGAATTTTCTCTTCCCCGTCGGGAAGGTACGAAACGGAGTGATAGTTCTTATTTTCTCTCTTTCTAAGCATTTTCCCACCAATTTTGGCTTGGGATGAATCCGTAATGGTATTTTTCAATTTTTTCAATTTTTTTGCTATTTTTTTGGAATTTTCTCTTGCCCGTCGGGAAGGAACGAAACGTAGCGATAATTTTTATTTTCACCCTTTCTCAGCGTTGTCCAACCTATTTTTCCCTGGAATGAAGCCGTAATGGTATTTTTCAATTTTTTGAATATTTTTGCTATTTTTATGAAATTTTCTCTTACACTTCGGGAAGGAACGAATAAAACGATAATTTTTATTTTCTTTCTTTCTCAGCCTTTTCCATCCTATTTGGGCTTGAAATGAAGCCGTAACGGTATTTTTCAATTTTTTGAATATTTTTGCTATTTTTATGGAATTTTCTTTTACGCTTCGGGAAGGAACGAAACGAAGTGATAATTTTTATTTTCTCATTTTCTCAGAATTTTGCGACCTATTTTGGCTTAGAATGAAGCCATAACGGTAATTTTAAATTTTTGAATTTTTTTTCTATTTTTTTGGAATTTTCTCTTCCCCGTCGGGAAGGTACGAAACGGAGTGATAGTTCTTATTTTCTCTCTTTCTAAGCATTTTCCCACCAATTTTGGCTTGGGATGAATCCGTAATGGTATTTTTCAATTTTTTCAATTTTTTTGCAATTTTTTGGAATTTTCTCTTGCCCGTCGGGAAGGAACGAAACGTAGCGATAATTTTTATTTCTCCATTTCTCAGCGTTTTCCAACCTCTTTTGCCATGGAATGAAGCCGTAATGGTATTTTTCGATTTTTTGAATTTTTTTGCTATTTTTTTGGAATTTTCCCTTGCCCGTCGGGAAGGAACGAAACGGAGAGATAATTTTTATTTTCTCTCATTCTCAGCCTTTTCCAACATATTTTGGCTTGGAATGAAGTCGTAATGGTATTTTTCAATTTTTTGAATTTTTTTGCTATTTTTTTGGAATTTTCTCTTACCCATCGGGAAGGAACGAAACAAAATGATAGTTTTTATTTTCTCATTTTCTCAGCCTTTTCCAACATATTTTGGCTTGGAATGAAGCCGTAATGGTATTTTTCAATTTTTTGAATTTTTTGCTATTTTTTTGGAATTTTCTCTTACCCGTCGGGAAGGAACGAAACGTAGCGATAATTTTTATTTTCTCCATTCTCAGCGTTTTCCAACCTGTTTTTCCATGGAATGAAGCCGTAATGGTATTTTTCGATTATTTGAATTTTTTTGCTATTTTTTTTGAATTTTCCCTTGCCGTCGTGAAGGAACGAAACGGAGCAATAATTTTTGTTTTCTCTCATTCGCAGCCTTTTCCAACATATTTTGGCTTCGAATGAAGTCGTAATGGTATTTTTCAATTTTTTGAATTTTTTTGCTATTTTTTTGGAATTTTCTCTTACCCATCGGGAAGGAACGAAACAAAACGATAGTTTTTATTTTCTCACTTTCTCAGCCTTTTCCAACATATTTTGGCTTGGAATGAAGCCGTAATGGTATTTTTCAATTTTTTGAATTTTTTTGCTATTTTTTTGGAATTTTCTCTTACCCGTCGAGATGGAACGAAACGTAGCGATAATTTTTACTTTCACCCTTTCTCAGCGTTGTCCAACCTATTTTTCCCTGGAATGAAGCCGTAATGGTATTTTTCAATTTTTTGAATTTTTTTCTATTTCTTTGGAATTTTCTCTTGCCCGTCGGGAAGGAACGAAACAGAGCGATAATTTTTATTTTCTCTCTTTCTTAACCTTTTCCAACATATTTTGGCTTGGAATGAAGTTGTAATGGTATTTTTCAATTTCTTGAATTTTTTTGCTATTTTTTTGGAATTTTCTCTTACCCATCGGGAAGGAACGAAACAAAACGATAATTTTTATTTTCTCACTTTCTCAATCTTTTCCAACATATTTTGGCTTGGAATGAAGCCGCAATGGTATTTTTCAATTTTTTGAATTTTTTTACTATTTTTTTGGAATTTTCTCTTCCCCGTCGGGAATGAACGAAACGGAGTGATAATTTTTATTTTCTCTCTTTCTTAGCATTTTCCCATCTATTTTGGCTTGGGATGAATCCGTAACGGTTTCTTTCAATTTTCTCAATTTTTTTGCTATTTTTTTGGAATTTTCTCTTGCACGTCGGGAAGGAACGAAACGTAGCGATAATTTTTATTTTCTCCCTTTCTCAGCGTTTTCCAACCTATTTTTCCTTGGAATGAAGCCGTAATGGTATTTTTCGGTTTTTAGAATTTTTTTGCTATTTTTTTGGAATTTTCTCTTCCCCGTCGGAAAGGAACGAAACGGAGTGATAATTTTTCTTTTCTCTCTGTCTCTGCCTTTTCCATCCTATTTGGGTTTGGAATGAAGCCGTAATGGTATTTTTCAATTTTTTGAATATTTTTGCTATTTTTATGAAATTTTCTCTTACACTTCGGGAAGGAACGAATAAAACGATAATTTTTATTTTCTTTCTTTCTCAGCCTTTTCCATCCTATTTGGGCTTGAAATGAAGCCGTAACGGTATTTTTCAATTTTTTGAATATTTTTGCTATTTTTGTGGAATTTTCTTTTACGCTTCGGGAAGGAACGAAACGAAGTGATAATTTTTATTTTCTCATTTTCTCAGAATTTTGCGACCTATTTTGGCTTAGAATGAAGCCATAACGGTAATTTTAAATTTTGAATTTTTTTTCTATTTTTTTGGAATTTTTCTCTTCCCCGTCGGGAAGGTACGAAACAGAGTGATAGTTCTTATTTTCTCTCTTTCTAAGCATTTTCCCACCAATTTTGGCTTGGGATGAATCCGTAATGGTATTTTTCAATTTTTTCAATTTTTTTGCTATTTTTTTGGAATTTTCTCTTGCCCGTCGGGAAGGATCGAAACGTAGCGATAATTTTTATTTCTCCATTTCTCAGCGTTTTCCAACCTCTTTTGCCATGGAATGAAGCCGTAATGGTATTTTTCGATTTTTTGAATTTTTTTGCTATTTTTTTGGAATTTTCCCTTGCCCGTCGGGAAGGAACGAAACGGAGAGATAATTTTTATTTTCTCTCATTCTCAGCCTTTTCCAACATATTTTGGCTTGGAATGAAGTCGTAATGGTATTTTTCAATTTTTTGAATTTTTTTGCTATTTTTTTGGAATTTTCTCTTACCCATCGGGAAGGAACGAAACATAATGATAGTTTTTATTTTCTCATTTTCTCAGCCTTTTCCAACATATTTTGGCTTGGAATGAAGCCGTAATGGTATTTTTCAATTTTTTGAATTTTTTGCTATTTTTTTGGAATTTTCTCTTACCCGTCGGGAAGGAACGAAACGTAGCGATAATTTTTATTTTCTCCATTCTCAGCGTTTTCCAACCTGTTTTTCCATGGAATGAAGCCGTAATGGTATTTTTTCGATTTTTTGAATTTTTTGCTATTTTTTTTTAATTTTCCCTTGCCGTCGTGAAGGAACGAAACGGAGCAATAATTTTTGTTTTCTCTCATTCGCAGCCTTTTCCAACATATTTTGGCTTCGAATGAAGTCGTAATGGTATTTTTCAATTTTTTGAATTTTTTTGCTATTTTTTGGAATTTTCTCTTACCCATCGGGAAGGAACGAAACAAAACGATAGTTTTTATTTTCTCACTTTCTCAGCCTTTTCCAACATATTTTGGCTTGGAATGAAGCCGTAATGGTATTTTTCAATTTTTTGAATTTTTTTGCTATTTTTTTGGAATTTTCTCTTCCCCGTCGGGAAGGAACGAAACGGAGTGATATTTTTATTTTCTCTCTCTCTAAGCATTTTCCCACCCATTTTGGCTTGGGATGAATCGGTAATGGTGTTTTTCAATTTTTCAATTATTTTGCTATTTTTTTGGAATTTTCTCTTACCCGTCGGAAAGGAACGAAACGTAGCTATAATTTTTACTTTCTCCCTTTCTCAGCGTTTTCCAACCTATTTTTCCTTGGAATGAAGCCGTAATTGTATTTTTCAATTTTTTGAATTTTTTTTTATTTTTTTGGAATTTTCTCTTGCCCGTCAGGAAGGAACGAAACAGAGCGATAATTTTTATTTTCTCTCTTTCTCAGTCTTTTCCATCCTATTTGGGCTTGAAATGAAGCCGTAATGGTATTTTTCAATTTTTTGAATATTTTTACTATTTTTATGGAATTTTCTTTTACGCTTCGGGAAGGAACGAAACGAAGTGATAATTTTTATTTTCTCATTTTCTCAGAATTTTCCAACATATTTTGGCTTGGAATGAAGCCGTAATGGTATTTTTCAATTTTTTGAATTTCTTTGCTATTTTTTTGGAATTTTCTCTTCCCCGTCGGGAATGAACGAAACGGAGTGATAATTTTTATTTTCTCTCTTTCTCAGCATTTTCCCACCTATTTTGGCTTGGGATGAATCCGTAATGGTTTTTTTCAATTTTATCAATTTTTTTGCTATTTTTTTGGAATTTTCCCTTACCCGTCGGAAAGGAACGAAACGTAGCTATAATTTTTACTTTCTCCCTTTCTCAGCGTTTTCCAACCTATTTTTCCTTGGATTGAAGCCGTAATGGTATTTTTCAATTTTTTGAATTTTTTTCTATTTTTTTGGAATTTTCTCTTGCCCGTCGGGATGGAACGAAACAGAGCGATAATTTTTATTTTCTCTCTTTCTCAGCTTTTTCCAACATATTTTGGCTTGGAATGAAGTCGTAATGGTATTTTTCAATTTTTTGAATTTTTTTGCTATTTTTTTGGAATTTTCTCTTACCCATCGGGAAGGAACAAAACAAAACGATAATTTTTATTTTCTCACTTTCTCAGCCTTTTCCAACATATTTTGGCTTGGAATGAAGCCGTGATGGTATTTTTCAATTTTTTGAATTTTTTTACTATTTTTTTGGAATTTTCTCTTCCCCGTCGGGACTGAACGAAACGGTGTGATAATTTTTATTTTCTCTCTTTCTCAGCATTTTCCCATCTATTTTGGTTTGGGATGAATCCGTAATGGTATTTTTCAATTTTTTGAATTTTTTTTTATTTTTTTGGAATTTTCTCTTGCCCGTCAGGAAGGAACGAAACAGAGCGATAATTTTTATTTTCTCTCTTTCTCAGCCTTTTCCAACATATTTTGGCTTGGAATGAAGTCGTAATGGTATTTTTCAATTTCTTGAATTTTTTTTCTATTTTTTTGGAATTTTCTCTTGCCCGTCGGGAAGGAACGAAACGGAGTGATAGTTTTTATTTTCTCTCTTTCTCAGCATTTTCCCATCTATTTTGGCTTGGGATGAATCCGTAATGGTATTTTTCAATTTTTTGAATTTTTTTGCTATTTTTTTGAATTTTCTCTTACCCATCGGGAAGGAACGAAATAGAGTGATAATTTTTCTTTTCTCTCTGTCTCTGCCTTTTCCATCCTATTTGAGTTTGGAATGAAGTCGTAATGGTATTTTTCAATTTTTTGAATTTTTTTGCTATTTTTTTGGAATTTTCTCTTACCCGTCGGGAAGGAACGAAACAAAATGATAGTTTTTATTTTCTCACTTTCTCAGCCATTTCCAACATATTTTGGCTTGGAATGAAGCCGTAATGGTATTTTTCGATTTTTTGAATTTTTTTGCTATTTTTTTGGAATTTTCCATTGCCCGTCGGGAAGGAACGAAACGAAGAGATAATGTTTATTTCCTCTCATTCTCAGCCTTTTCCAACATATTTTGGCTTGGAATGAAGTCGTAATGGTATTTTTCAATATTTTGAATTTTTTTGCTATTTTTTTGGAATTTTCTCTTACCCATCGGGAAGGAACGAAACTAAATGATAGTTTTTATTTTCTCACTTTCTCAGCCTTTTCCAACATATTTTGGCTTGGAATGAAGCCGTAATGGTATTTTTCAATTTTTTGAATTTTTTTGCTATTTTTTTGGAATTTTCTCTTACCCGTCGGGAAGGAACGAAACGTAGCGATAATTTTTACTTTCACCCTTTCTCGGCGTTTTCCAACCTATTTTTCCTTGGAATGAAGCCGTAATGGTATTTTTCAATTTTTTGAATTTTTTTTTATTTTTTTGGAATTTTCTCTTGCCCGTCAGGAAGGAACGAAACAGAGCGATAATTTTTGTTTTCTCTCATTCGCAGCCTTTTCCAACATATTTTGGCTTCGAATGAAGTCGTAACGGTATTTTTCAATTTTTTTGCTATTTTTTTGGAATTTTCTCTTACCCGTCGGGAAGGAACGAAACAAAATGATATTTTTTATTTTCTAACTTTCTCAGCCTTTCCCAACATATTTTGGCTTGGAATGAAGCCGTAATGGTATTTTTCAATTTTTTGAATTTTTTTTCTATTTTTTTGGAATTTTCTCTTGCCCGTCGGGATGGAACGAAACAGAGCGATAATTTTTATTTTCTCTATTTCTCAGCCTTTTCCAACATATTTTGGCTTGGAATGAAGTCGTAAGGGTATTTTTCAATTTCCTGAATTTTATTGCTATTTTTTTGGAATTTTCTCTTACCCATCGGGAAGGAACGAAACAGAACGATAATTTTTATTTTCTCACTTTCTCAGCCTTTTCCAACATATTTTGGCTTGGAATGAAGCCGTAATGGTATTTTTCAATTTTTTGAATTTTTTTACTATTTTTTTGGAATTTTCTCTTCCCCGTAGGGAATGAACGAAACGGTGTGATAATTTTTATTTTCTCCCTTTCTCAGCGTTTTCCAACCTATTTTTCCTTGGAATGAAGCCGTAATGGTATTTTTCGATTTTTTGAATTTTTTTGCTATTTTTTTGAAATTTTCTCTTCCCCGTCGGGAAGGAACGAAACGGAGTGATAATTTTTCTTTTCTCTCTGTCTCTGCCTTTTCCATCCTATTTGGGTTTGGAATGAAGCCGTAATGGTATTTTTCAATTTTTTGAATATTTTTGCTATTTTTATGAAATTTTCTCTTACACTTCGGGAAGGAACGAAACAAAACGATAATTTTTATTTTCTCTTTTTCTCAGCCTTTTCCATCCTATTTGGGCTTGAAATGAAGCTGTTTTTTTCAATTTTCTCAATTTTTTTTGCTATTTTTTTGGAATTTTCTCTTACACGTCGGGAAGGAACGAAACGTAGCGATAATTTTTATTTTCTCCATTTCTCAGCGTTTTCCAATCTATTTTTCCATGGAATGAAGCCGTAATGGTATTTTTCGATTTTTTGAATTTTTTTGCTATTTTTTTGGAATTTTCTCTTACCCGTCGGGAAGGAACGAAACGTAGCGATAATTTTTACTTTCTCCCTTTCTCAGCGTTTTCCAACCTATTTTTCCTTGGAATGAAGCCGTAATGGTATTTTTCAATTTTTTGAATATTTTTCCTATTTTTATGAAATTTTCTCTTACCCTTCGGGAAGGAACGAAACGAAGCGATAATTTTTATTTTCTCACTTTCACAGAATTTTCCAATCTATTTTGGCTTGGAGTGAAGCCGTAATGGTATTTTTCAATTTTTTGAATTTTTTTTTTATTTTTTTTGAATTTTCTCTTGCCCGTCGGGAAGGAACGAAACAGAGCGATAATTTATATTTTCTCTCTTTCTCAGCCATTTCCAACATATTTTGGCTTGGAATGAAGTCGTAATGGTATTTTTCAATTTCTTGAATTTTTTTGCTATTTTTTCGGAATTTTTTCTTACCCATCGGGAAGGAACGAAACAAAACGTTAATTTTTATTTTCTCACTTTCTCAGCCTTTTCCAACATATTTTGGCTTGGAATGAAGCCGTAATGGTATTTTTCAATTTTTTGAATTTCTTTGCTATTTTTTTGGAATTTTCTATTATGGGTCAAGTAAGAACGAATCGGTAGATAATTTTTATTTTCTTTCTTTCTCTGCATTTTCCAACAAATTTTGGCCCGAAATTTTAATTTTTTGTTAATTTTCTATTACGCGTTGGGTTGGAACGGAACAGAACAATAATTTTTATTTTCTTTCTTTCACAGCCTTTTCCAAGCTATTTTGGCTGTGAATGATGTCATAATGGTATTTTTTTAATTTTTTTGCTATTTTATTGGAATTTTCTCTAACCTGTCAGGTAGGAATTGAACGGAACGATAACTTTTATTTTCTCCCTTTCTCTGTCTTTTCAACCTATTTTGGCCTGAAATGAAGCCATAATGGTATTTTATAATTTTTTGAACTTTTTTGCTTTTTTTTTGGACATTTCTATTACGGGTCAGGTTGGAACGACACGGAACAATAATTTTTATTTTCTCTCTTTCTCACACTTTTCCAACCTATTTTGGCTTGAAATGATGCCATAATTGTATTTTTTGAATTTTTTTGTTATTTTTTTGGAATTTTCTCTTACAGGTTGGGTAGGAACATAATGGAACGATAATTTTTCTTTTCTCTCTGTCTCTGCCTTTTCCAACATATTTTGGCTTGGAATGAAGCCGTAATGGTATTTTTCAATTTTTTGAATTTTTTTGCTATTTTTTTGGAATTTTCTCTTCCCCGTCGGGAATGAACGAAACGGAGTGATAATTTTTATTTTCTCTCTTTCTATGCATTTTCCCACCTATTTTGGCTTGGGATGAATTCGTAATGGTATTTTTCAATTTTTGAATTTTTTTGCTATTTTTATGGAATTTTCCCTTGCCCGTCGGGAAGGAGGGAAACGGAGCGATAATTTTTATTTTCTCTCATTCTCAGCCTTTTCCAACATATTTTGGCTTGGAATGAAGTCGTAATGGTATTTTTCAATTTCTTGAATTTTTTTGCTATTTTTTTGGAATTTTCTCTTACACTTCGGGAAGGAACGAAACAAAACGATAATTTTTATTTTCTCTCTTTCTCTGCCTTTTCCATCCTATTTGGGCTTGAAATGAAGCCGTAATGGTATTTTTCAATTTTTTGAATATTTTTGCTATTTTTATGGAATTTTCTTTTACGCTTCGGGAAAGAACGAAACGAAGTGATAATTTTTATTTTCTCATTTTCTCAGAATTTTGCAACCTATTTTGGCTTAGAATGAAGCCATAACGGTAATTTTAAATTTTTGAATTTTTTTGCTATTTTTTTGGAATTTTCTCTTGCCCGTCGGGAAGGAACGATACGTAGCGATAATTTTTATTTACTCTCTTTCTCTGCCCTTTCCAACCTATTTTGCCATGAAATGAAGCCATAATGGTATTTTTTAATTTCTTGAGTATTTTTGCTATTTTTTTGGAATTTTCTCTTACCCTTCGGGAAGGAACGAAACAAAACGATAGTTTTTTATTTTCTCACTTTCTCAGCCTTTTCCAACATATTTTGGATTGGAATGAAGCCGTAATGGTATTTTTCAATTTTTTGAATTTTTTTGCTATTTTTTTGGAATTTTCTCTTCCCCGCCGGGAAGGAACGAAACGGAGTGATAGTTTTTATTTTCTCTCTTTCTAAGCATTTTCCCACCTATTTTGGCTTGGGATGAATCCGTAATGGTTTTTTTCAATTTTTTCAATTTATTTGCTATTTTTTTGGAATTTTCTCTTGCCCGTCGGGAAGGAACGAAACGTAGCGATAATTTTTATTTTCTCCATTTCTCAGCGTTTTCCACCCTGTTTTTCCATGGAATGAAGCTGTAATGGTATTTTTCGATTTTTTGAATTTTTTTGCTATTTTTTTGGAATTTTCCCTTGCCCGTCGGGAAGGAACGAAACGGAGCGATAATTTTTATTTTCTCTCATTCTCAGCCTTTTCCAACATATTTTGGCTTGGAATGAAGCCGTAATGGTATTTTTCAATTTTTTGAATTTTTTTGCTATTTTTTTGGAATTTTTCCTCCCCGTCGGGAATGAACGAAACGTAGTGATAATTTTTATTTTCTCTCTTTCTCAGCATTTTCCCACCTATTTTGGCTTGGGATGAATCCGTAATGGTTTTTTTCAATTTTCTCAATTTTTTTTGCTATTTTTTTGGAATTTTATCTTACACGTCGGGAAGGAACGAAACGTAGCGATAATTTTTATTTTCTCCATTTCTCAGCGTTTTCCAATCTATTTTTCCTTGGAATGAAGCCGTAATGGTATTTTTCGATTTTTTGAATTTTTTTGCTATTTTTTTGGAATTTTCTCTTACCCGTCGGGAAGGAACGAAACGTAGCGATAATTTTTATTTTCTCACTTTCACAGAATTTTCCAATCTATTTTGGCTTGGAGTGAAGCCGTAATGGTATTTTTCAATTTTTTGAATTTTTTTCTATTTTTTTTGAATTTTCTGTTGCCCGTCGGGAAGGAACGAAACGTAGCGATAATTTTTATTTTCTCTCTTTCTCAGCCATTTCCAACATATTTTGGCTTGGAATGAAGTCGTAATGGTATTTTTCAATTTCTTGAATTTTTTTGCTATTTTTTCGGAATTTTCTCTTACCCGTCGGGAAGGAACGAAACGTAGCGATAATTTTTACTTTCTCCCTTTCTCAGCGTTTTCCAACCTATTTTTCCTTGGAATGAAGCCGTAATGGTATTTTTCAATTTTTTGAATTTTTTTGCTATTTTTTTGGAATTTTCTCTTACCCGTCGGGAAGGAACGAAACGTAGCGATAATTTTTACTTTCACCCTTTCTCGGCGTTTTCCAACCTATTTTTCCTTGGAATGAAGCCGTAATGGTATTTTTCAATTTTTTGAATTTTTTTTTATTTTTTTGGAATTTTCTCTTGCCCGTCAGGAAGGAACGAAACAGAGCGATAATTTTTGTTTTCTCTCATTCGCAGCCTTTTCCAACATATTTTGGCTTCGAATGAAGTCGTAACGGTATTTTTCAATTTTTTTGCTATTTTTTTGGAATTTTCTCTTACCCGTCGGGAAGGAACGAAACAAAATGATATTTTTTATTTTCTAACTTTCTCAGCCTTTCCCAACATATTTTGGCTTGGAATGAAGCCGTAATGGTATTTTTCAATTTTTTGAATTTTTTTTCTATTTTTTTGGAATTTTCTCTTGCCCGTCGGGATGGAACGAAACAGAGCGATAATTTTTATTTTCTCTATTTCTCAGCCTTTTCCAACATATTTTGGCTTGGAATGAAGTCGTAAGGGTATTTTTCAATTTCCTGAATTTTATTGCTATTTTTTTGGAATTTTCTCTTACCCATCGGGAAGGAACGAAACAGAACGATAATTTTTATTTTCTCACTTTCTCAGCCTTTTCCAACATATTTTGGCTTGGAATGAAGCCGTAATGGTATTTTTCAATTTTTTGAATTTTTTTACTATTTTTTTGGAATTTTCTCTTCCCCGTAGGGAATGAACGAAACGGTGTGATAATTTTTATTTTCTCCCTTTCTCAGCGTTTTCCAACCTATTTTTCCTTGGAATGAAGCCGTAATGGTATTTTTCGATTTTTTGAATTTTTTTGCTATTTTTTTGAAATTTTCTCTTCCCCGTCGGGAAGGAACGAAACGGAGTGATAATTTTTCTTTTCTCTCTGTCTCTGCCTTTTCCATCCTATTTGGGTTTGGAATGAAGCCGTAATGGTATTTTTCAATTTTTTGAATATTTTTGCTATTTTTATGAAATTTTCTCTTACACTTCGGGAAGGAACGAAACAAAACGATAATTTTTATTTTCTCTTTTTCTCAGCCTTTTCCATCCTATTTGGGCTTGAAATGAAGCTGTTTTTTTCAATTTTCTCAATTTTTTTTGCTATTTTTTTGGAATTTTCTCTTACACGTCGGGAAGGAACGAAACGTAGCGATAATTTTTATTTTCTCCATTTCTCAGCGTTTTCCAATCTATTTTTCCATGGAATGAAGCCGTAATGGTATTTTTCGATTTTTTGAATTTTTTTGCTATTTTTTTGGAATTTTCTCTTACCCGTCGGGAAGGAACGAAACGTAGCGATAATTTTTACTTTCTCCCTTTCTCAGCGTTTTCCAACCTATTTTTCCTTGGAATGAAGCCGTAATGGTATTTTTCAATTTTTTGAATATTTTTCCTATTTTTATGAAATTTTCTCTTACCCTTCGGGAAGGAACGAAACGAAGCGATAATTTTTATTTTCTCACTTTCACAGAATTTTCCAATCTATTTTGGCTTGGAGTGAAGCCGTAATGGTATTTTTCAATTTTTTGAATTTTTTTTTTATTTTTTTTGAATTTTCTCTTGCCCGTCGGGAAGGAACGAAACAGAGCGATAATTTATATTTTCTCTCTTTCTCAGCCATTTCCAACATATTTTGGCTTGGAATGAAGTCGTAATGGTATTTTTCAATTTCTTGAATTTTTTTGCTATTTTTTCGGAATTTTTTCTTACCCATCGGGAAGGAACGAAACAAAACGTTAATTTTTATTTTCTCACTTTCTCAGCCTTTTCCAACATATTTTGGCTTGGAATGAAGCCGTAATGGTATTTTTCAATTTTTTGAATTTCTTTGCTATTTTTTTGGAATTTTCTATTATGGGTCAAGTAAGAACGAATCGGTAGATAATTTTTATTTTCTTTCTTTCTCTGCATTTTCCAACAAATTTTGGCCCGAAATTTTAATTTTTTGTTAATTTTCTATTACGCGTTGGGTTGGAACGGAACAGAACAATAATTTTTATTTTCTTTCTTTCACAGCCTTTTCCAAGCTATTTTGGCTGTGAATGATCTCATAATGGTATTTTTTTAATTTTTTTGCTATTTTATTGGAATTTTCTCTAACCTGTCAGGTAGGAATTGAACGGAACGATAACTTTTATTTTCTCCCTTTCTCTGTCTTTTCAACCTATTTTGGCCTGAAATGAAGCCATAATGGTATTTTATAATTTTTTGAACTTTTTTGCTTTTTTTTTGGACATTTCTATTACGGGTCAGGTTGGAACGACACGGAACAATAATTTTTATTTTCTCTCTTTCTCACACTTTTCCAACCTATTTTGGCTTGAAATGATGCCATAATTGTATTTTTTGAATTTTTTTGTTATTTTTTTGGAATTTTCTCTTACAGGTTGGGTAGGAACATAATGGAACGATAATTTTTCTTTTCTCTCTGTCTCTGCCTTTTCCAACATATTTTGGCTTGGAATGAAGCCGTAATGGTATTTTTCAATTTTTTGAATTTTTTTGCTATTTTTTTGGAATTTTCTCTTCCCCGTCGGGAATGAACGAAACGGAGTGATAATTTTTATTTTCTCTCTTTCTATGCATTTTCCCACCTATTTTGGCTTGGGATGAATTCGTAATGGTATTTTTCAATTTTTTGAATTTTTTTGCTATTTTTATGGAATTTTCCCTTGCCCGTCGGGAAGGAGGGAAACGGAGCGATAATTTTTATTTTCTCTCATTCTCAGCCTTTTCCAACATATTTTGGCTTGGAATGAAGTCGTAATGGTATTTTTCAATTTCTTGAATTTTTTTGCTATTTTTTTGGAATTTTCTCTTACACTTCGGGAAGGAACGAAACAAAACGATAATTTTTATTTTCTCTCTTTCTCTGCCTTTTCCATCCTATTTGGGCTTGAAATGAAGCCGTAATGGTATTTTTCAATTTTTTGAATATTTTTGCTATTTTTATGGAATTTTCTTTTACGCTTCGGGAAAGAACGAAACGAAGTGATAATTTTTATTTTCTCATTTTCTCAGAATTTTGCAACCTATTTTGGCTTAGAATGAAGCCATAACGGTAATTTTAAATTTTTGAATTTTTTTGCTATTTTTTTGGAATTTTCTCTTGCCCGTCGGGAAGGAACGATACGTAGCGATAATTTTTATTTACTCTCTTTCTCTGCCCTTTCCAACCTATTTTGCCATGAAATGAAGCCATAATGGTATTTTTTAATTTCTTGAGTATTTTTGCTATTTTTTTGGAATTTTCTCTTACCCTTCGGGAAGGAACGAAACAAAACGATAGTTTTTTATTTTCTCACTTTCTCAGCCTTTTCCAACATATTTTGGATTGGAATGAAGCCGTAATGGTATTTTTCAATTTTTTGAATTTTTTTGCTATTTTTTTTGAATTTTCTCTTCCCCGCCGGGAAGGAACGAAACGGAGTGATAGTTTTTATTTTCTCTCTTTCTAAGCATTTTCCCACCTATTTTGGCTTGGGATGAATCCGTAATGGTTTTTTTCAATTTTTTCAATTTATTTGCTATTTTTTTGGAATTTTCTCTTGCCCGTCGGGAAGGAACGAAACGTAGCGATAATTTTTATTTTCTCCATTTCTCAGCGTTTTCCACCCTGTTTTTCCATGGAATGAAGCTGTAATGGTATTTTTCGATTTTTTGAATTTTTTTGCTATTTTTTTGGAATTTTCCCTTGCCCGTCGGGAAGGAACGAAACGGAGCGATAATTTTTATTTTCTCTCATTCTCAGCCTTTTCCAACATATTTTGGCTTGGAATGAAGCCGTAATGGTATTTTTCAATTTTTTGAATTTTTTTGCTATTTTTTTGGAATTTTTCCTCCCCGTCGGGAATGAACGAAACGTAGTGATAATTTTTATTTTCTCTCTTTCTCAGCATTTTCCCACCTATTTTGGCTTGGGATGAATCCGTAATGGTTTTTTTCAATTTTCTCAATTTTTTTTGCTATTTTTTTGGAATTTTATCTTACACGTCGGGAAGGAACGAAACGTAGCGATAATTTTTATTTTCTCCATTTCTCAGCGTTTTCCAATCTATTTTTCCTTGGAATGAAGCCGTAATGGTATTTTTCGATTTTTTGAATTTTTTTGCTATTTTTTTGGAATTTTCTCTTACCCGTCGGGAAGGAACGAAACGTAGCGATAATTTTTATTTTCTCACTTTCACAGAATTTTCCAATCTATTTTGGCTTGGAGTGAAGCCGTAATGGTATTTTTCAATTTTTTGAATTTTTTTCTATTTTTTTTGAATTTTCTGTTGCCCGTCGGGAAGGAACGAAACGTAGCGATAATTTTTATTTTCTCTCTTTCTCAGCCATTTCCAACATATTTTGGCTTGGAATGAAGTCGTAATGGTATTTTTCAATTTCTTGAATTTTTTTGCTATTTTTTCGGAATTTTCTCTTACCCGTCGGGAAGGAACGAAACGTAGCGATAATTTTTACTTTCTCCCTTTCTCAGCGTTTTCCAACCTATTTTTCCTTGGAATGAAGCCGTAATGGTATTTTTCAATTTTTTGAATATTTTTCCTATTTTTATGAAATTTTCTCTTACCCTTCGGGAAGGAACGAAACGAAGCGATAATTTTTATTTTCTCACTTTCACAGAATTTTCCAATCTATTTTGGCTTGGAGTGAAGCCGTAATGGTATTTTTCAATTTTTTGAATTTTTTTCTATTTTTTTTGAATTTTCTCTTGCCCGTCGGGAAGGAACGAAACAGAGCGATAATTTATATTTTCTCTCTTTCTCAGCCGTTTCCAACATATTTTGGCTTGGAATGAAGTCGTAATGGTATTTTTCAATTTCTTGAATTTTTTTGCTATTTTTTCGGAATTTTTTCTTACCCATCGGGAAGGAACGAAACAAAACGTTAATTTTTATTTTCTCACTTTCTCAGCCTTTTCCAACATATTTTGGCTTGGAATGAAGCCGTAATGGTATTTTTCAATTTTTTGAATTTCTTTGCTATTTTTTTGGAATTTTCTATTATGGGTCAAGTAAGAACGAATCGGTAGATAATTTTATTTTCTTTCTTTCTCTGCATTTTCCAACAAATTTTGGCCCGAAATTTTAATTTTTTTGTAATTTTCTATTACGCGTTGGGTTGGAACGGAACAGAACAATAATTTTTATTTTCTTTCTTTCACAGCCTTTTCCAAGCTATTTTGGCTGTGAATGATGTCATAATGGTATTTTTTTAATTTTTTTGCTATTTTATTGGAATTTTCTCTAACCTGTCAGGTAGGAATTGAACGGAACGATAACTTTTATTTTCTCCCTTTCTCTGTCTTTTCAACCTATTTTGGCCTGAAATTAAGCCATAATGGTATTTTATAATTTTTTGAACTTTTTTGCTTTTTTTTTGGACATTTCTATTACGGGTCAGGTTGGAACGACACGGAACAATAATTTTTATTTTCTCTCTTTCTCACCCTTTTCCAACCTATTTTGGCTTGAAATGATGCCATAATTGTATTTTTTGAATTTTTTTGTTATTTTTTTGGAATTTTCTCTTACAGGTTGGGTAGGAACATAATGGAACGATAATTTTTCTTTTCTCTCTGTCTCTGCCTTTTCCAACCTATTTTACCATGAAATGAAGCCATAATGATATTTTTTAATTTTTTGAATATTTTTGCTATTTTTTTGGAATTTTCGCTTACACTTCGGGAAGGAACGAAACAAAACGATAGTTTTTATTTTCTCACTTTCTTAGCCTTTTCCAACATATTTTGGCTTGGAATGAAGCCGTAATGGTATTTTTCAATTTTTTGAATTTTTTTGCAATTTTTTTGGAATTTTCTCTTCCCCGTCGGGAATGAACGAAACGGAGTGATAATTTTTATTTTCTCTCTTTCCCAGCATTTTCCCACCTATTTTGGCTTGGGATGAATCCGTAATGGTATTTTTCAATTTTTTGAATTTTTTTGCTATTTTTATGGAATTTTCCCTTGCCCGTCGGGAAGGAGGGAAACGAAGCGATAATTTTTATTTTCTCTCATTCTCAGCCTTTTCCAACATATTTTGGCTTGGAATAAAGTCGTAATGGTATTTTTCAATTTCTTGAATTTTTTTGCTATTTTTTTGGAATTTTCTCTTACACTTCGGGAAGGAACGAAACAAAACGATAATTTTTATTTTCTCTCTTTCTCTGCCTTTTCCATCCTATTTGGGCTTGAAATGAAGCCGTAATGGTATTTTTCAATTTTTTGAATATTTTTGCTATTTTTATGGAATTTTCTTTTACGCTTCGGGAAGGAACGAAACGAAGTGATAATTTTTATTTTCTCATTTTCTCAGAATTTTGCAACCTATTTTGGCTTAGAATGAAGCCATAACGGTAATTTTAAATTTTTGAATTTTTTTGCTATTTTTTTGGAATTTTCTCTTGCCCGTCGGGAAGGAACGATACGTAGCGATAATTTTTATTTACTCTCTTTCTCTGCCCTTTCCAACCTATTTTGCCATGAAATGAAGCCATAATGGTATTTTTTAATTTCTTGAATATTTTTGCTATTTTTTTGGAATTTTCTCTTACCCTTCGGGAAGGAACGAAACAAAACGATAGTTTTTTATTTTCTCACTTTCTCAGCCTTTTCCAACATATTTTGGATTGGAATGAAGCCGTAATGGTATTTTTCAATTTTTTGAACTTTTTTGGAATTTTCTCTTCCCCGCCGGGAAGGAACGAAACGGAGTGATAGTTTTTATTTTCTCTCTTTCTAAGCATTTTCCCACCTATTTTGGCTTGGGATGAATCCGTAATGGTTTTTTTCAATTTTTTCAATTTATTTGCTATTTTTTTGGAATTTTCTCTTGCCCGTCGGGAAGGAACGAAACGTAGCGATAATTTTTATTTTCTCCATTTCTCAGCGTTTTCCAATCTATTTTTCCATGGAATGTAGCCGTTATGGTATTTTTCGATTTTTTGAATTTTTTTGCTATTTTTTTGGAATTTTCTCTTACCCGTCGGGAAGGAACGAAACGTCGCGATAATTTTTACTTTCTCCCTTTCTCAGCGTTTTCCAACCTATTTTTCCTTGGAATGAAGCCGTAATGGTATTTTTCAATTTTTTGAATATTTTTGCTATTTTTATGAAATTTTCTCTTACCCTTCGGGAAGGAACGAAACGAAGCGATAATTTTTATTTTCTCACTTTCACAGAATTTTCCAATCTATTTTGGCTTGGAGTGAAGCCGTAATGGTATTTTTCAATTTTTTGAATTTTTTTCTATTTTTTTTGAATTTTCTCTTGCCCGTCGGGAAGGAACGAAACAGAGCGATAATTTATATTTTCTCTCTTTCTCAGCCATTTCCAACATATTTTGGCTTCGAATGAAGTCGTAATGGTATTTTTCAATTTCTTGAATTTTTTTGCTATTTTTTCGGAATTTTCTCTTACCCATCGGGAAGGAACGAAACAAAACGTTAATTTTTATTTTCTCACTTTCTCAGCCTTTTCCAACATATTTTGGCTTGGAATGAAGCCGTAATGGTATTTTTCAATTTTTTGAATTTTTTTGCTATTTTTTTGGAATTTTCTATTATGGGTCAAGTAAGAACGAATCGGTAGATAATTTTTATTTTCTTTCTTTCTCTGCATTTTCCAACAAATTTTGGCCCGAAATTTTTATTTTTTTGTAATTTTCTATTACGCGTTGGGTTGGAACGGAACAGAACAATAATTTTTATTTTCTTTCTTTCACAGCCTTTTCCAAGCTATTTTGGCTGTGAATGATGTCATAATGGTATTTTTTTAATTTTTTTGCTATTTTATTGGAATTTTCTCTAACCTGTCACGTAGGAATTGAACGGAACGATAACTTTTATTTTCTCCCTTTCTCTGTCTTTTCAACCTATTTTGGCCTGAAATGAAGCCATAATGGCATTTTATAATTTTTTGAACTTTTTTGCTTTTTTTTTGGACATTTCTATTACGGGTCAGGTTGGAACGACACGGAACAATAATTTTTATTTTCTCTCTTTCTCACCCTTTTCCAACCTATTTTGGCTTGAAATGATGCCATAATTGTATTTTTTGAATTTTTTTGTTATTTTTTTGGACTTTTCTCTTACAGGTTGGGTAGGAACATAATGGAACGATAATTTTTCTTTTCTCTCTGTCTCTGCCTTTTCCAACCTATTTTACCATGAAATGAAGCCATAATGATATTTTTTAATTTTTTGAATATTTTTGCTATTTTTTTGGAATTTTCTCTTACCCTTCGGGAAGGAACGAAACAAAACGATAGTTTTTATTTTCTCACTTTCTTAGCCTTTTCCAACATATTTTGGCTTGGAATGAAGCCGTAATGGTATTTTTCAATTTTTTGAATTTTTTTGCTATTTTTTTGGAATTTTCTCTTACCCATCGGGAAGGAACGAAACAAAACGATAGTTTTTATTTTCTCACTTTCTCAGCCTTTTCCAAAATATTTTGGCTTCGAATGAAGCCGTAATGGTATTTTTCAATTTTTTGAATTTTTTTGCTATTTTTTTGGAATTTTCTCTTACCCGCCGAGAAGGAACGAAACGTAGCGATAATTTTTACTTTCTCCCTTTCTCAGCGTTGTCCAACCTATTTTTCCTAGGAATGAAGCCGTAATGGTATTTTTCAATTTTTTGAATTTATTTCTATTTTTTTGGAATTTTCTCTTGCCCGTCGGGAAGGAACGAAACAGAGCGATAATTTTTATTTTCTCTCTTTCTTAGCCTTTTCCTACATATTTTGGCTTGGAATGAAGTTGTAATGGTATTTATCAATTTCTTGAATTTTTTTGCTATTTTTTTGGAATTTTCTCTTACACATCGGGAAGGAACGAAACAAAACGATAATTTTTATTTTATCACTTTCTCAGTCTTTTCCAACATATTTTGGCTTGGAATGAAGCCGTAATGGTATTTTTCAATTTTTTGAATTTTTTTGCTATTTTTTTGGAATTTTCTCTTACACATCGGGAAGGAACGAAACAAAACGATAATTTTTATTTTATCACTTTCTCAGTCTTTTCCAACATATTTTGGCTTGGAATGAAGCCGTAATGGTATTTTTCAATTTTTTGAATTTTTTTGCTATTTTTTTGGAATTTTCTCTTACCCATCGGAAGGAACGAAACAAAACGATAGTTTTTATTTTCTCACTTTCTCAGCCTTTTCCAACATATTTTGGCTTGGAATGAAGCCGTAATGGTATTTTTCAATTTTTTGAATTTTTTTGCTATTTTTTTGGAATTTTCTCTTACCCATCGGGAAGGAACGAACCAAAACGATAGTTTTTATTTTCTCACTTTCTCAACCTTTTCCAACATATTTTGGCTTGGAATGAAGTCGTAATGGTATTTTTCAATTTCTTGAATTTTTTTGCTATTTTTTTGGAATTTTCTCTTACCCGCCGAGAAGGAACGAAACGTAGCGATAATTTTTACTTTCTCCCTTTCTCAGCGTTGTCCAACCTATTTTTCCTAGGAATGAAGCCGTAATGGTATTTTTCAATTTTTTGAATTTTTTTGCTATTTTTTTGGAATTTTTCCTCCCCGTCGGGAATGAACGAAACGTAGTGATAATTTTTATTTTCTCTCTTTCTCAGCATTTTCCCACCTATTTTGGCTTGGGATGAATCCGTAATGGTTTTTTTCAATTTTCTCAATTTTTTTTGCTATTTTTTTGGAATTTTCTCTTACACGTCGGGAAGGAACGAAACGTAGCGATAATTTTTATTTTCTCCATTTCTCAGCGTTTTCCAATCTATTTTTCCTTGGAATGAAGCCGTAATGGTATTTTTCGATTTTTTGAATTTTTTTGCTATTTTTTTGGAATTTTCTCTTACCCGTCGGGAAGGAACGAAACGTAGCGATAATTTTTATTTTCTCACTTTCACAGAATTTTCCAATCTATTTTGGCTTGGAGTGAAGCCGTAATGGTATTTTTCAATTTTTTGAATTTTTTTCTATTTTTTTTGAATTTTCTGTTGCCCGTCGGGAAGGAACGAAACGTAGCGATAATTTTTATTTTCTCTCTTTCTCAGCCATTTCCAACATATTTTGGCTTGGAATGAAGTCGTAATGGTATTTTTCAATTTCTTGAATTTTTTTGCTATTTTTTCGGAATTTTCTCTTACCCGTCGGGAAGGAACGAAACGTAGCGATAATTTTTACTTTCTCCCTTTCTCAGCGTTTTCCAACCTATTTTTCCTTGGAATGAAGCCGTAATGGTATTTTTCAATTTTTTGAATATTTTTCCTATTTTTATGAAATTTTCTCTTACCCTTCGGGAAGGAACGAAACGAAGCGATAATTTTTATTTTCTCACTTTCACAGAATTTTCCAATCTATTTTGGCTTGGAGTGAAGCCGTAATGGTATTTTTCAATTTTTTGAATTTTTTTCTATTTTTTTTGAATTTTCTCTTGCCCGTCGGGAAGGAACGAAACAGAGCGATAATTTATATTTTCTCTCTTTCTCAGCCGTTTCCAACATATTTTGGCTTGGAATGAAGTCGTAATGGTATTTTTCAATTTCTTGAATTTTTTTGCTATTTTTTCGGAATTTTTTCTTACCCATCGGGAAGGAACGAAACAAAACGTTAATTTTTATTTTCTCACTTTCTCAGCCTTTTCCAACATATTTTGGCTTGGAATGAAGCCGTAATGGTATTTTTCAATTTTTTGAATTTCTTTGCTATTTTTTTGGAATTTTCTATTATGGGTCAAGTAAGAACGAATCGGTAGATAATTTTATTTTCTTTCTTTCTCTGCATTTTCCAACAAATTTTGGCCCGAAATTTTAATTTTTTTGTAATTTTCTATTACGCGTTGGGTTGGAACGGAACAGAACAATAATTTTTATTTTCTTTCTTTCACAGCCTTTTCCAAGCTATTTTGGCTGTGAATGATGTCATAATGGTATTTTTTTAATTTTTTTGCTATTTTATTGGAATTTTCTCTAACCTGTCAGGTAGGAATTGAACGGAACGATAACTTTTATTTTCTCCCTTTCTCTGTCTTTTCAACCTATTTTGGCCTGAAATGAAGCCATAATGGTATTTTATAATTTTTTGAACTTTTTTGCTTTTTTTTTGGACATTTCTATTACGGGTCAGGTTGGAACGACACGGAACAATAATTTTTATTTTCTCTCTTTCTCACCCTTTTCCAACCTATTTTGGCTTGAAATGATGCCATAATTGTATTTTTTGAATTTTTTTGTTATTTTTTTGGAATTTTCTCTTACAGGTTGGGTAGGAACATAATGGAACGATAATTTTTCTTTTCTCTCTGTCTCTGCCTTTTCCAACCTATTTTACCATGAAATGAAGCCATAATGGTATTTTTTAATTTCTTGAATATTTTTGCTATTTTTTTGGAATTTTCTCTTACCCTTCGGGAAGGAACGAAACAAAACGATAGTTTTTATTTTCTCACTTTCTTAGCCTTTTCCAACATATTTTGGCTTGGAATGAAGCCGTAATGGTATTTTTCAATTTTTTGAATTTTTTTGCAATTTTTTTGGAATTTTCTCTTCCCCGTCGGGAATGAACGAAACGGAGTGATAATTTTTATTTTCTCTCTTTCTCAGCATTTTCCCACCTATTTTGGCTTGGGATGAATCCGTAATGGTATTTTTCAATTTTTTGAATTTTTTTGCTATTTTTATGGAATTTTCCCTTGCCCGTCGGGAAGGAGGGAAACGAAGCGATAATTTTTATTTTCTCTCATTCTCAGCCTTTTCCAACATATTTTGGCTTGGAATAAAGTCGTAATGGTATTTTTCAATTTCTTGAATTTTTTTGCTATTTTTTTGGAATTTTCTCTTACACTTCGGGAAGGAACGAAACAAAACGATAATTTTTATTTTCTCTCTTTCTCTGCCTTTTCCATCCTATTTGGGCTTGAAATGAAGCCGTAATGGTATTTTTCAATTTTTTGAATATTTTTGCTATTTTTATGGAATTTTCTTTTACGCTTCGGGAAGGAACGAAACGAAGTGATAATTTTTATTTTCTCATTTTCTCAGAATTTTGCAACCTATTTTGGCTTAGAATGAAGCCATAACGGTAATTTTAAATTTTTGAATTTTTTTGCTATTTTTTTGGAATTTTCTCTTGCCCGTCGGGAAGGAACGATACGTAGCGATAATTTTTATTTACTCTCTTTCTCTGCCCTTTCCAACCTATTTTGCCATGAAATGAAGCCATAATGGTATTTTTTAATTTCTTGAATATTTTTGCTATTTTTTTGGAATTTTCTCTTACCCTTCGGGAAGGAACGAAACAAAACGATAGTTTTTTATTTTCTCACTTTCTCAGCCTTTTCCAACATATTTTGGATTGGAATGAAGCCGTAATGGTATTTTTCAATTTTTTGAACTTTTTTGGAATTTTCTCTTCCCCGCCGGGAAGGAACGAAACGGAGTGATAGTTTTTATTTTCTCTCTTTCTAAGCATTTTCCCACCTATTTTGGCTTGGGATGAATCCGTAATGGTTTTTTTCAATTTTTTCAATTTATTTGCTATTTTTTTGGAATTTTCTCTTGCCCGTCGGGAAGGAACGAAACGTAGCGATAATTTTTATTTTCTCCATTTCTCAGCGTTTTCCAATCTATTTTTCCATGGTATGAAGCCGTTATGGTATTTTTCGATTTTTTGAATTTTTTTGCTATTTTTTTGGAATTTTCTCTTACCCGTCGGGAAGGAACGAAACGTAGCGATAATTTTTACTTTCTCCCTTTCTCAGCGTTTTCCAACCTATTTTTCCTTGGAACGAAGCCGTAATGGTATTTTTCAATTTTTTGAATATTTTTGCTATTTTTATGAAATTTTCTCTTACCCTTCGGGAAGGAACGAAACGAAGCGATAATTTTTATTTTCTCACTTTCACAGAATTTTCCAATCTATTTTGGCTTGGAGTGAAGCCGTAATGGTATTTTTCAATTTTTTGAATTTTTTTCTATTTTTTTTGAATTTTCTCTTGCCCGTCGGGAAGGAACGAAACAGAGCGATAATTTATATTTTCTCTCTTTCTCAGCCATTTCCAACATATTTTGGCTTCGAATGAAGTCGTAATGGTATTTTTCAATTTCTTGAATTTTTTTGCTATTTTTTCGGAATTTTCTCTTACCCATCGGGAAGGAACGAAACAAAACGTTAATTTTTATTTTCTCACTTTCTCAGCCTTTTCCAACATATTTTGGCTTGGAATGAAGCCGTAATGGTATTTTTCAATTTTTTGAATTTTTTTGCTATTTTTTTGGAATTTTCTATTATGGGTCAAGTAAGAACGAATCGGTAGATAATTTTTATTTTCTTTCTTTCTCTGCATTTTCCAACAAATTTTGGCCCGAAATTTTTATTTTTTTGTAATTTTCTATTACGCGTTGGGTTGGAACGGAACAGAACAATAATTTTTATTTTCTTTCTTTCACAGCCTTTTCCAAGCTATTTTGGCTGTGAATGATGTCATAATGGTATTTTTTTAATTTTTTTGCTATTTTATTGGAATTTTCTCTAACCTGTCACGTAGGAATTGAACGGAACGATAACTTTTATTTTCTCCCTTTCTCTGTCTTTTCAACCTATTTTGGCCTGAAATGAAGCCATAATGGCATTTTATAATTTTTTGAACTTTTTTGCTTTTTTTTTGGACATTTCTATTACGGGTCAGGTTGGAACGACACGGAACAATAATTTTTATTTTCTCTCTTTCTCACCCTTTTCCAACCTATTTTGGCTTGAAATGATGCCATAATTGTATTTTTTGAATTTTTTTGTTATTTTTTTGGACTTTTCTCTTACAGGTTGGGTAGGAACATAATGGAACGATAATTTTTCTTTTCTCTCTGTCTCTGCCTTTTCCAACCTATTTTACCATGAAATGAAGCCATAATGATATTTTTTAATTTTTTGAATATTTTTGCTATTTTTTTGGAATTTTCTCTTACCCTTCGGGAAGGAACGAAACAAAACGATAGTTTTTATTTTCTCACTTTCTTAGCCTTTTCCAACATATTTTGGCTTGGAATGAAGCCGTAATGGTATTTTTCAATTTTTTGAATTTTTTTGCTATTTTTTTGGAATTTTCTCTTACCCATCGGGAAGGAACGAAACAAAACGATAGTTTTTATTTTCTCACTTTCTCAACCTTTTCCAACATATTTTGGCTTCGAATGAAGCCGTAATGGTATTTTTCAATTTTTTGAATTTTTTTGCTATTTTTTTGGAATTTTCTCTTACCCGCCGAGAAGGAACGAAACGTAGCGATAATTTTTACTTTCTCCCTTTCTCAGCGTTGTCCAACCTATTTTTCCTAGGAATGAAGCCGTAATGGTATTTTTCAATTTTTTGAATTTATTTCTATTTTTTTGGAATTTTCTCTTGCCCGTCGGGAAGGAACGAAACAGAGCGATAATTTTTATTTTCTCTCTTTCTTAGCCTTTTCCTACATATTTTGGCTTGGAATGAAGTTGTAATGGTATTTATCAATTTCTTGAATTTTTTTGCTATTTTTTTGGAATTTTCTCTTACACATCGGGAAGGAACGAAACAAAACGATAATTTTTATTTTATCACTTTCTCAGTCTTTTCCAACATATTTTGGCTTGGAATGAAGCCGTAATGGTATTTTTCAATTTTTTGAATTTTTTTGCTATTTTTTTGGAATTTTCTCTTACACATCGGGAAGGAACGAAACAAAACGATAATTTTTATTTTATCACTTTCTCAGTCTTTTCCAACATATTTTGGCTTGGAATGAAGCCGTAATGGTATTTTTCAATTTTTTGAATTTTTTTGCTATTTTTTTGGAATTTTCTCTTACCCATCGGAAGGAACGAAACAAAACGATAGTTTTTATTTTCTCACTTTCTCAGCCTTTTCCAACATATTTTGGCTTGGAATGAAGCCGTAATGGTATTTTTCAATTTTTTGAATTTTTTTGCTATTTTTTTGGAATTTTCTCTTACCCATCGGGAAGGAACGAACCAAAACGATAGTTTTTATTTTCTCACTTTCTCAACCTTTTCCAACATATTTTGGCTTGGAATGAAGTCGTAATGGTATTTTTCAATTTCTTGAATTTTTTTGCTATTTTTTTGGAATTTTCTCTTACACATCGGGAAGGAACGAAACAAAACGATAATTTTTATTTTATCACTTTCTCAGTCTTTTCCAACATATTTTGGCTTGGAATGAAGCCGTAATGGTATTTTTCAATTTTTTGAATTTTTTTGCTATTTTTTTGGAATTTTTTCTTACCCATCGGGAAGGAACGAAACAAAACGATAATTTTTATTTTCTCACCTTCTCAGCCTTTTCCAACATATTTTGGCTTGGAATGAAGCCGTAATGGTATTTTTCAATTTTTTTTAATTTTTTTACTATTTTTTTGGAATTTTCTCTTCCCCGTCGTGAATGAACGAAACGGAGTGATAATTTTTATTTTCTCTCTTTCTCAATATTTTCCCATCGATTTTGGCTTGGGATGAATCCGTAATGGTTTCTTTCAATTTTTTCAATTTTTTTTGCTATTTTTTTGGAATTTTCTCTTGCACGTCGGGAAGGAACAAAACGTAGCGATAATTTTTATTTTCTCCCTTTCTCAGCGTTTTCCAACCTATTTTTCCTGGGAATGAAGCCGTAATGGTATTTTTCAATTTTTTGAATTTTTTTCTATTGTTTTGGAATTTTCTGTTGCCCGTCGGGAAGGAACGAAACGGGGTGATAATTTTTATTTTCTCTCTTTCTCAGCATTTTCCCACCAATTTTGGCTTGGGATGAATCCGTAATGGTTTCTTTCAATTTTTTCAATTTTTTTTGCCATTTTTTTGGAATTTTCTCTTTCACGTCGGGAAGGAACGAAACGTAGCGATAATTTTTATTTTCTCCCTTTCTCAGCGTTTTCCAACCTATTTTTCCTTGGAATGAAGCCGTAATGGTATTTTTCGATTTTTTGAATTTTTTTGCCATTTTTTTGGAATTTTCTCTTCCCCGTCGGGAAGGAACGAAACGGGGTGATAATTTTTCTTTTCTCTCTGTCTCTGCCTTTTCCATCCTATTTGGGTTTGGAATGAAGCCGTAATGGTATTTTTCAATTTTTTGAATATTTTTGCTATTTTTATGAAATTTTCTCTTACCCTTCGGGAAGGAACGAAACAAAACGATAATTTTTATTTTCTCTCTTTCTCAACCTTTTCCATCCTATTTGGGCTTGAAATGAAGCCGTAATGGTATTTTTCAATTTTTTGAATATTTTTGCTATTTTTATGGAATTTTCTTTTACGCTTCGAGAAGGAACGAAACGAAGTGATAATTTTTATTTTCTCATTTTCTCAGAATTTTCCAACCTATTTTGGCTTGGAATGAAGCCATAACGATAATTTTAAATTTTTGAATTTTTTTGTTATTTTTTTGGAATTTTCTCTTGCCCGTCGGGAAGGAACGAACGGTAGCGATAATTTTTATTTTCTCACTTTCTCAGCCTTTTCCGACATATTTTGGCTTGGAATGAAGCCGTAATGGTCTTTTTCAATTTTTTTACTATTTTTTTGGAATTTTCTCTTCCCCGTCGTGAATGAACGAAACGGAGTGATAATTTTTATTTTCTATCTTTCTCAATATTTTCCCATCTATTTTGGCTTGGGATGAATCCGTAATGGTTTCTTTCAATTTTTTCAATTTTTTTTGCTATTTTTTTTGGAATTTTCTCTTGCACGTCGGGAAGGAACGAAACGTAGCGATAATTTTTATTTTCTCCCTTTCTCAGCGTTTTCCAACCTATTTCTCCTTGGAATGAAGCCGTAATGGTATTTTTCGATTTTTTGAATTTTTTTTGCTATTTTTTTAGAATTTTCTCTTCCTCGTCGGGAAGGAACGAAACGGTGTGACAATTTTTCTTTTCTCTCTGTCTCTGCCTTTTCCATCCTATTTGGGTTTGGAATGAAGCCGTAATGGTATTTTTCAATTTTTTGAATATTTTTGCTATTTTTATGGAATTTTCTTTTACGCTTCGGGAAGGAACGAAACGAAGTGATAATTTTTATTTTCTCATTTTCTCATAATTTTCCAACCTATTTTGGCTGAGAATGAAGCCATAACGGTAATTTTAAATTTTTGAATTTTTTTGCTATTTTTTTGGTATTTTCTCTTGCCCGTCGGGAAGGAACGAACGGTAGCGATAATTTTTATTTTCTCACTTTCTCAGCCTTTTCCAACATATTTTGGCTTGGAATGAAGCCGTAATGGTCTTTTTCAATTTTTTTACTATTTTTTTGGAATTTTCTCTTCCCCGTCGTGAATGAACGAATCGGAGTGATAATTTTTATTTTCTATCTTTCTCAATATTTTCCCATCTATTTTTGCTTGGGATGAATCCGTAATGGTTTCTTTCAATTTTTTCAATTTTTTTTGCTATTTTTTTGGAATTTTCTCTTGCACGTCGGGAAGGAACGAAACGTAGCGATAATTTTTATTTTCTCCCTTTCTCAGCGTTTTCCAACCTATTTCTCCTTGGAATGAAGCCGTAATGGTATTTTTCGATTTTTTGAATTTTTTTTGCTATTTTTTTAGAATTTTCTCGTCCTCGTCGGGAAGGAACGAAACGGTGTGATAATTTTTCTTTTCTCTCTGTCTCTGCCTTTTCCATCCTATTTGGGTTTGGAATGAAGCCGTAATGGTATTTTTCAATTTTTTGAATATTTTTGCTATTTTTATGGAATTTTCTTTTACGCTTCGGGAAGGAACGAAACGAAGTGATAATTTTTATTTTCTCATTTTCTCATAATTTTCCAACCTATTTTGGCTGAGAATGAAGCCATAACGGTAATTTTAAATTTTTGAATTTTTTTGCTATTTTTTTGGAATTTTCTCTTGCCCGTTGGGAAGGAACGAACGGTAGCGATAATTTTTATTTTCTCTCTTTCTCTGCCCTTTCCAACCTATTTTGCCGAGAAATGAAGCCATAATGGTATTTTTTAATTTCTTGAATATTTTTGCTATTTTTTTTGAATTTTCTCTTACCCGTCGGGAAGGAACGAAACAAAACGATAGTTTTTATTTTCTCACTTTCTCAGCCTTTTCCAACATATTTTGGCTTGGAATGAAGCCGTAATGGTATTTTTAAATTTTTTGAATTTTTTTGCTATTTTTTTGGAATTTTCTCTTCCCCGTCGGGAAGGAACGAAACGGAGTGATAGTTCTTATTTTCTCTCTTTCTAAGCATTTTCCCACCTATTTTGGCTTGGGATGAATCCGTTATGGTATTTTTCAATTTTTTCAATTTTTTTGCTATTTTTTTGGAATTTTCTCTTGCCCGTCGGGAAGGAACGAAACGTAGCGATAATTTTTATTTCTCCATTTCTCAGCGTTTTCCAACCTGTTTTGCCATGGAATGAAGCCGTAATGGTATTTTTCGATTTTTTGAATTTTTTTGCTATTTTTTTGGAATTTTCCCTTACCCGTCGGGAAGGAACGAAACGGAGAGATAATTTTTATTTTCTCTCATTCTCAGCCTTTTCCAACATATTTTGGCTTGGAATGAAGTCGTAATGGTATTTTTCAATTTGTTGAATTTTTTTGCTATTTTTTTGGAATTTTCTCTTACCCATCGGAAGGAACGAAACAAAATGATAGTTTTTATTTTCTCACTTTCTCAGCCTTTTCCAACATATTTTGGCTTGGAATGAAGCCGTAATGGTATTTTTCAATTTTTTGAATTTTTTTGCTATTTTTTTGGAATTTTCTCTTACCCGTCGGGAAGGAACGAAACGTAGCGATAATTTTTACTTTCTCCCTTTCTCAGCGTTTTCCAACCTATTTTTCCTTGGAATGAAGCCGTAATGGTATTTTTCAATTTTTTGAATTTTTTTCTATTTTTTTGGAATTTTCTCTTGCCCGTCAGGAAGGAACGAAACGGAGCGATAATTTTTATTTTCTCTCTTTCTCAGCCTTTTCCGACATATTTTGGCTTGGAATGAAGTCGTAATGGTATTTTTCAATTTCTTGAATTTTTTTGCTATTTTTTTGGAATTTTCTCTTGCCCGTCAGGAAGGAACGAAACGGAGCGATAATTTTTATTTTCTCTCTTTCTCAACCTTTTCCATCCTATTTGGGCTTGAAATGAAGCCGTAATGGTATTTTTCAATTTTTTGAATATTTTTGCTATTTTTATGGAATTTTCTTTTACGCTTCGGGAAGGAACGAAATGAAGTGATAATTTTTATTTTCTCATTTTTTCAGAATTTTCCAACCTATTTTGGCTTAGAATGAAGCCATAACGGTAATTTTAAATTTTTGAATTTTTTTGCTATTTTTTTGGAATTTTCTCTTGCCCGTCGGGAAGGAACGAAACGTAGCGATAATTTTTATTTTCTCTCTTTCTCTGCCCTTTCCAACCTATTTTGCCTTGAAATGAAGCCATAATGGTATTTTTTAATTTCTTGAATATTTTTGCTATTTTTTTGGAATTTTCTCTTACCCTTCGGGAAGGAACGAAACAAAACGATAGTTTTTATTTTCTCACTTTCTCAGCCTTTTTCAACATATTTTGGCTTGGAATGAAGCCGTAATGGTATTTTTCAATTTTTTGAATTTTTTTGGAATTTTTTCTTCCCCGTCGGGAAGGAACGAAACGGAGTGATAGTTTTTATTTTCTCTCTTTCTAAGCATTTTCCCACCTATTTTGGCTTGGGATGAATCCGTAATGGTATTTTTCAATTTTTTCAATTTTTTTGCTATTTTTTTTGGAATTTTCTCTTGGCTGTCGGGAAGGAACAAAACGTAGCGATAATTTTTATTTTCTCCATTCTCAGCGTTTTCCAACCTATTTTTCCTTGGAATGAAGCCGTAATGGTATTTTTCGATTTTTTGAATTTTTTTGCTATTTTTAGGGAATTTTCTTTTACGCTTCGGGAAGGAACGAAACGAAGTGATAATTTTTATTTTCTAATTTTCTCAGAATTTTCAAACCTATTTTGGCTTAGAATGAAGCCATAACGGTAATTTTAAATTTTTGAATTTTTTTGCTATTTTTTTGGAATTTTCTCTTGGCCGTCGGGAATGAACGAAACGTAGCGATAATTTTTATTTTCTCTCTTTCTCTGCCTTTTCCAACATATTTTGGCTTGGAATGAAGTCGTAATGGTATTTTTTAATTTCTTGAATATTTTTGCTATTTTTTTGGAATTTTTTCTTACCCATCGGGAAGGAACGAAACAAAACGATAGTTTTTCTTTTCTCACTTTCTCAGCCTTTTCCAACATATTTTGGCTTGGAATGAAGCCGTAATGGTATTTTTCAATTTTTTGAATTTTTTTGCTATTTTTTTGGAATTTTCTCTTGCCTGTCGGGAAGGAACAAAACGTAGCTATAATTTTTATTTTCTCCATTCTCAGCGTTTTCCAACCTGTTTTTCCATGGAATGAAGCCGTAATGGTATTTTTCGATTTTTTGAATTTTTTTGCAATTTTTTTGGTATTTTCCCTTGCACGTCGGGAAGGAACGAAACGGAGCGATAATTTTTATTTTCTCTCATTCTCAGCCTTTTCCAACATATTTTGGCTTGGAATGAAGTCGTAATGGTATTTTTCAATTTTTTGAATTTTTTTTTCTATTTTTTTTGGAATTTTCCCTTACCCATCGGGAAGGAACGAAACAAAACGATAGTTTTTATTTTCTCACTTTCTCAGCCTTTTCCAACATATTTTGGCTTGGAATGAAGCCGTAATGGTATTTTTCAATTTTTTGAATTTTTTTGCTATTTTTTTGGAATTTTCTCTTCCCCGTCGGGAAGGAACGAAACGGAGTGATAATTTTTATTTTCTCTCTTTCTAAGCATTTTCCCACCTATTTTGGCTTGGGATGAATCCGTAATGGTTTTTTTCAATTTTTTCAATTTTTTCTGCCATTTTTTTGGATTTTTCTCTTACACGTCGGGAAGGAACGAAACGTAGCGATAATTTTTATTTTCTCCATTTCTCAGCGTTTTCCAACCAGTTTTTCCTTGGAATGAAGCCGTAATGGTATTTTTCGATTTTTTGAATTTTTTTGCTATTTTTTTTGGAATTTTCCCGTGCCCGTCGGGAAGGAACGAAACGGAGAGATAATTTTTATTTTCTCTCATTCTCAGCCTTTTCCAACATATTTTGGCTTGGAATGAAGTCGTAATGGTATTTTTCAATTTTTTGAATTTTTTTGCTATTTTTTTAGAATTTTCTCTTACCCATCGGGAAGGAACGAAACAAAACGATAGTTTTTATTTTCTCACTTTTTCAGTCTTTTCCAACATATTTTGGCTTGGAATGAGGCCGTAATGGTATTTTTCAATTTGTTGAATTTTTTTGCTATTTTTTTGGAATTTTCTCTTACCCGCCGAGAAGGAACGAAACGTAGCGATAATTTTTACTTTCTCCCTTTCTCAGCGTTGTCCAACCTATTTTTCCTTGGAATGAAGCCGTAATGGTATTTTTCAATTTTTTGAATTTTTTTCTATTTTTTTGGAATTTTCTCTTGCCCGTCGGGAAGGAACGAAACAGAGCGATAATTTTTATTTTCTCTCTTTCTTAGCCTTTTCCAACATATTTTGCCTTGGAATGAAGTTGTAATGGTATTTATCAATTTCTTGAATTTTTTTGCTATTTTTTTGGAATTTTCTCGTACACATCGGGAAGGAACGAAACAAAACGATAATTTTTATTTTATCACTTTCTCAGTCTTTTCCAACATATTTTGGCTTGGAATGAAGCCGTAATGGTATTTTTCAATTTTTTGAATTTTTTTCGCTATTTTTTTGGAATTTTCTCTTCCCCGTCGGGAATGAACGAAACGGAGTGATAATTTTTATTTTCTCTCTTTCTCAGCATTTTCCCATCTACTTTGGCTTGGGATGAATCCGTAATGGTTTCTTTCAATTTTTTAAATTTTTTTTGCTATTTTTTTGGAATTTGCTCTTGCACGTTGGGAAGGAACGAAACGTAGCGATAATTTTTATTTTCTCCCTTTCTCAGCGTTTTCCAACCTATTTCTCATTGGAATGAAGCCATAATGGTATTTTTCGATTTTTTGAATTTTTTTGCTATTTTTTTGGAATTTTCTCTTCCCCGTCGGGAAGGAGGGAAACGGAGCGATAATTTTTATTTTCTCTCTTTCTCTGCCTTTTCCAACATATTTTGGCTTGGAATGAAGTCGTAATGGTATTTTTCAATTTCTTGAATTTTTTTGCTATTTTTTTGGAATTTTCTCTTACACTTCGGGAAGGAACGAAACAAAACGATAATTTTTATTTTCTCTCTTTCTCTGCCTTTTCCATCCTACTTGGGCTTGAAATGAAGCCGTAATGGTATTTTTCAATTTTTTGAATATTTTTGCTATTTTTATGGAATTTTCTTTTACGCTTCGGGAAGGAACGAAACGAAGTGATAATTTTTATTTTCTCATTTTCTCAGAATTTTTCCACCTATTTTGGCTTAGAATGAAGCCATAACGGTAATTTTAAATTTTTGAATTTTTTTGCTATTTTTTTGGAATTTTCTCTTGCCCGTCGGGAAGGAACGATACGTAGCGATAATTTTTATTTACTCTCTTTCTCTGCCCTTTCCAACCTATTTTGCCATGAAATGAAGCCATAATGGTATTTTTTTAATTTCTTGAATATTTTTTCTATTTTTTTGGAATTTTCTCTTACCCTTCGGGAAGGAACGAAACAAAACGATAGTTTTTTATTTTCTCACTTTCTCAGCCTTTTCCAACATATTTTGGATTGGAATGAAGCCGTAATGGTATTTTTCAATTTTTTGAATTTTTTTGCTAGTTTTTTGGAATTTTCTCTTCCCCGCCGGGAAGGAACGAAACGGAGTGATAGTTTTTATTTTTTCTCTTTCTAAGCATTTTCCCACCTATTTTGGCTTGGGATGAATCCGTAATGGTTTTTTTCAATTTTTTCAATTTTTTTGCTATTTTTTTGGAATTTTCTCTTGCCCGTCGGGAAGGAACGAAACGTAGCGATAATTTTTATTTTCTCCATTTCTCAGCGTTTTCCACCCTGTTTTTCCATGGAATGAAGCTGTAATGGTATTTTTCGATTTTTTGAATTTTTTTGCTATTTTTTTGGAATTTTCCCTTGCCCGTCGGGAAGGAACGAAACGGAGCGATAATTTTTATTTTCTCTCATTCTCAGCCTTTTCCAACATATTTTGGCTTGGAATGAAGCCGTAATGGTATTTTTCAATTTTTTGAATTTTTTTGCTATTTTTTTGGAATTTTTCCTCCCCGTCGGGAATGAACGAAACGTAGTGATAATTTTAATTTTCTCTCTTTCTCAGCATTTTCCCACCTATTTTGGCTTGGGATGAATCCGTAATGGTTTTTTTCAATTCTCTCAATTTTTTTTGCTATTTTTTTGGAATTTTCTCTTACACTTCGGGAAGGAACGAAACAAAACGATAATTTTTATTTTCTCTCTTTCTCTGCCTTTTCCATCCTACTTGGGCTTGAAATGAAGCCGTAATGGTATTTTTCAATTTTTGAATATTTTTGCTATTTTTATGGAATTTTCTTTTACGCTTCGGGAAGGAACGAAACGAAGTGATAATTTTTATTTTCTCATTTTCTCAGAATTTTGCAACCTATTTTGGCTTAGAATGAAGCCATAACGGTAATTTTAAATTTTTGAATTTTTTTGCTATTTTTTTGGAATTTTCTCTTGCCCGTCGGGAAGGAACGATACGTAGCGATATTTTTTATTTACTCTCTTTCTCTGCCCTTTCCAACCTATTTTGCCATGAAATGAAGCCATAATGGTATTTTTTTAATTTCTTGAATATTTTTGCTATTTTTTTGGAATTTTCTCTTACCCTTCGGGAAGGAACGAAACAAACGATAGTTTTTTATTTTCTCACTTTCTCAGCCTTTTCCAACATATTTTGGCTTCGAATGAAGCCGTAATGGTATTTTTCAATTTTTTGAATTTTTTTGCTATTTTTTTGGAATTTTCTCTTACACATCGGGAAGGAACGAAACAAAACGATAATTTTTATTTTATCACTTTCTCAGTCTTTTCCAACATATTTTGGCTTGGAATGAAGCCGTAATGGTATTTTTCAATTTTTTGAATTTTTTTTGCTATTTTTTTGGAATTTTCTCTTCCCCGTCGGGAATGAACGAAACGGAGTGATAATTTTTATTTTCTCTCTTTCTCAGCATTTTCCCACCTATTTTAGCTTGGGATGAATCCGTAATGGTATTTTTCAATTTTTTGAATTTTTTTGCTATTTTTATGGAATTTTCCCTTGCCCGTCGGGAAGGAACGAAACGGAGAGATAATTTTTATTTTCTCTCATTCTCAGCCTTTTCCAACATATTTTGGCTTGGAATGAAGTCGTAATGGTATTTTTCAGTTCTTTGAATTTTTTTGCTATTTTTTTGGAATTTTCTCTTACCCATCGGGAAGGAACGAACCAAAACGATAGTTTTTATTTTCTCACTTTCTCAACCTTTTCCAACATATTTTGGCTTGGAATGAAGCCGTAATGGTATTTTTCAATTTTTTGAATTTTTTTGCTATTTTTTTGGAATTTTCTCTTACCCGTCGGGAAGGAACGAAACGTAGCGATAATTTTTACTTTCCCCCTTTCTCAGCGTTTTCCAACCTATTTTTCCTTGGAATGAAGCCGTAATGGTATTTTTCAATTTTTTGAATTTTTTTCTATTTTTTTGAAATTTTCTCTTGCCCGTCGGGAAGGAACGAAACAGAGCGATAATTTTTATTTTCTTTCTTTCTCAGCCTTTTCCAACATATTTTGGCTTGGAATGAAGTCGTAATGGTATTTTTCAATTTCTTGAATTTTTTTGCTATTTTTATGGAATTTTCTCTTACCCATCGGGAAGGAACGAAGCAAAACGATAATTTTTATTTTCTCACTTTCTCAGCCTTTTCCAACATATTTTGGCTTGGAATGAAGTCGTAATGGTATTTTTCAATTTCTTGAATTTTTTTGCTATTTTTATGGAATTTTCTCTTACCCATCGGGAAGGAACGAAGCAAAACGATGATTTTTATTTTCTCACTTTCTCAGCCTTTTCCAACATATTTTGGCTTGGAATGAAGCCGTAATGGTATTTTTCAATTTTTTGAATTTTTTTGCTATTTTTTTGGAATTTTCTCTTACCCGTCGGGAAGGAACGAAACGTAGCGATAATTTTTACTTTCTCCCTTTCTCAGCGTTTTCCAACCTATTTTTCCTTGGAATGAAGCCGTAATGGTATTTTTCAATTTTTTGAATTTTTTTCTATTTTTTTGGAATTTTCTCTTGCCCGTCAGGAAGGAACGAAACGGAGCGATAATTTTTATTTTCTCTCTTTCTCAGCCTTTTCCGACATATTTTGGCTTGGAATGAAGTCGTAATGGTATTTTTCAATTTCTTGAATTTTTTTGCTATTTTTTTGGAATTTTCTCTTGCCCGTCAGGAAGGAACGAAACGGAGCGATAATTTTTATTTTCTCTCTTTCTCAGCCTTTTCCATCCTATTTGGGCTTGAAATGAAGCCGTAATGGTATTTTTCAATTTTTTGAATATTTTTGCTATTTTTATGGAATTTTCTTTTACGCTTCGGGAAGGAACGAAATGAAGTGATAATTTTTATTTTCTCATTTTTTCAGAATTTTCCAACCTATTTTGGCTTAGAATGAAGCCATAACGGTAATTTTAAATTTTTGAATTTTTTTGCTATTTTTTTGGAATTTTCTCTTGCCCGTCGGGAAGGAACGAAACGTAGCGATAATTTTTATTTTCTCTCTTTCTCTGCCCTTTCCAACCTATTTTGCCTTGAAATGAAGCCATAATGGTATTTTTTAATTTCTTGAATATTTTTGCTATTTTTTTGGAATTTTCTCTTACCCTTCGGGAAGGAACGAAACAAAACGATAGTTTTTATTTTCTCACTTTCTCAGCCTTTTTCAACATATTTTGGCTTGGAATGAAGCCGTAATGGTATTTTTCAATTTTTTGAATTTTTTTGGAATTTTTTCTTCCCCGTCGGGAAGGAACGAAACGGAGTGATAGTTTTTATTTTCTCTCTTTCTAAGCATTTTCCCACCTATTTTGGCTTGGGATGAATCCGTAATGGTATTTTTCAATTTTTTCAATTTTTTTGCTATTTTTTTTGGAATTTTCTCTTGGCTGTCGGGAAGGAACAAAACGTAGCGATAATTTTTATTTTCTCCATTCTCAGCGTTTTCCAACCTATTTTTCCTTGGAATGAAGCCGTAATGGTATTTTTCGATTTTTTGAATTTTTTTGCTATTTTTAGGGAATTTTCTTTTACGCTTCGGGAAGGAACGAAACGAAGTGATAATTTTTATTTTCTAATTTTCTCAGAATTTTCAAACCTATTTTGGCTTAGAATGAAGCCATAACGGTAATTTTAAATTTTTGAATTTTTTTGCTATTTTTTTGGAATTTTCTCTTGGCCGTCGGGAATGAACGAAACGTAGCGATAATTTTTATTTTCTCTCTTTCTCTGCCTTTTCCAACATATTTTGGCTTGGAATGAAGTCGTAATGGTATTTTTTAATTTCTTGAATATTTTTGCTATTTTTTTGGAATTTTCTCTTACACTTCGGGAAGGAACGAAACAAAACGATAATTTTTATTTTCTCTCTTTCTCTGCCTTTTCCATCCTACTTGGGCTTGAAATGAAGCCGTAATGGTATTTTTCAATTTTTTGAATATTTTTGCTATTTTTATGGAATTTTCTTTTACGCTTCGGGAAGGAACGAAACGAAGTGATAATTTTTATTTTCTCATTTTCTCAGAATTTTTCCACCTATTTTGGCTTAGAATGAAGCCATAACGGTAATTTTAAATTTTTGAATTTTTTTGCTATTTTTTTGGAATTTTCTCTTGCCCGTCGGGAAGGAACGATACGTAGCGATAATTTTTATTTACTCTCTTTCTCTGCCCTTTCCAACCTATTTTGCCATGAAATGAAGCCATAATGGTATTTTTTTAATTTCTTGAATATTTTTTCTATTTTTTTGGAATTTTCTCTTACCCTTCGGGAAGGAACGAAACAAAACGATAGTTTTTTATTTTCTCACTTTCTCAGCCTTTTCCAACATATTTTGGATTGGAATGAAGCCGTAATGGTATTTTTCAATTTTTTGAATTTTTTTGCTAGTTTTTTGGAATTTTCTCTTCCCCGCCGGGAAGGAACGAAACGGAGTGATAGTTTTTATTTTTTCTCTTTCTAAGCATTTTCCCACCTATTTTGGCTTGGGATGAATCCGTAATGGTTTTTTTCAATTTTTTCAATTTTTTTGCTATTTTTTTGGAATTTTCTCTTGCCCGTCGGGAAGGAACGAAACGTAGCGATAATTTTTATTTTCTCCATTTCTCAGCGTTTTCCACCCTGTTTTTCCATGGAATGAAGCTGTAATGGTATTTTTCGATTTTTTGAATTTTTTTGCTATTTTTTTGGAATTTTCCCTTGCCCGTCGGGAAGGAACGAAACGGAGCGATAATTTTTATTTTCTCTCATTCTCAGCCTTTTCCAACATATTTTGGCTTGGAATGAAGCCGTAATGGTATTTTTCAATTTTTTGAATTTTTTTGCTATTTTTTTGGAATTTTTCCTCCCCGTCGGGAATGAACGAAACGTAGTGATAATTTTAATTTTCTCTCTTTCTCAGCATTTTCCCACCTATTTTGGCTTGGGATGAATCCGTAATGGTTTTTTTCAATTCTCTCAATTTTTTTTGCTATTTTTTTGGAATTTTCTCTTACACTTCGGGAAGGAACGAAACAAAACGATAATTTTTATTTTCTCTCTTTCTCTGCCTTTTCCATCCTACTTGGGCTTGAAATGAAGCCGTAATGGTATTTTTCAATTTTTTGAATATTTTTGCTATTTTTATGGAATTTTCTTTTACGCTTCGGGAAGGAACGAAACGAAGTGATAATTTTTATTTTCTCATTTTCTCAGAATTTTGCAACCTATTTTGGCTTAGAATGAAGCCATAACGGTAATTTTAAATTTTTGAATTTTTTTGCTATTTTTTTGGAATTTTCTCTTGCCCGTCGGGAAGGAACGATACGTAGCGATATTTTTTATTTACTCTCTTTCTCTGCCCTTTCCAACCTATTTTGCCATGAAATGAAGCCATAATGGTATTTTTTTAATTTCTTGAATATTTTTGCTATTTTTTTGGAATTTTCTCTTACCCTTCGGGAAGGAACGAAACAAACGATAGTTTTTTATTTTCTCACTTTCTCAGCCTTTTCCAACATATTTTGGCTTCGAATGAAGCCATAATGGTATTTTTCAATTTTTTGAATTTTTTTGCTATTTTTTTGGAATTTTCTCTTACACATCGGGAAGGAACGAAACAAAACGATAATTTTTATTTTATCACTTTCTCAGTCTTTTCCAACATATTTTGGCTTGGAATGAAGCCGTAATGGTATTTTTCAATTTTTTGAATTTTTTTTGCTATTTTTTTGGAATTTTCTCTTCCCCGTCGGGAATGAACGAAACGGAGTGATAATTTTTATTTTCTCTCTTTCTCAGCATTTTCCCACCTATTTTAGCTTGGGATGAATCCGTAATGGTATTTTTCAATTTTTTGAATTTTTTTGCTATTTTTATGGAATTTTCCCTTGCCCGTCGGGAAGGAACGAAACGGAGAGATAATTTTTATTTTCTCTCATTCTCAGCCTTTTCCAACATATTTTGGCTTGGAATGAAGTCGTAATGGTATTTTTCAGTTCTTTGAATTTTTTTGCTATTTTTTTGGAATTTTCTCTTACCCATCGGGAAGGAACGAACCAAAACGATAGTTTTTATTTTCTCACTTTCTCAACCTTTTCCAACATATTTTGGCTTGGAATGAAGCCGTAATGGTATTTTTCAATTTTTTGAATTTTTTTGCTATTTTTTTGGAATTTTCTCTTACCCGTCGGGAAGGAACGAAACGTAGCGATAATTTTTACTTTCCCCCTTTCTCAGCGTTTTCCAACCTATTTTTCCTTGGAATGAAGCCGTAATGGTATTTTTCAATTTTTTGAATTTTTTTCTATTTTTTTGAAATTTTCTCTTGCCCGTCGGGAAGGAACGAAACAGAGCGATAATTTTTATTTTCTTTCTTTCTCAGCCTTTTCCAACATATTTTGGCTTGGAATGAAGTCGTAATGGTATTTTTCAATTTCTTGAATTTTTTTGCTATTTTTATGGAATTTTCTCTTACCCATCGGGAAGGAACGAAGCAAAACGATAATTTTTATTTTCTCACTTTCTCAGCCTTTTCCAACATATTTTGGCTTGGAATGAAGTCGTAATGGTATTTTTCAATTTCTTGAATTTTTTTGCTATTTTTATGGAATTTTCTCTTACCCATCGGGAAGGAACGAAGCAAAACGATGATTTTTATTTTCTCACTTTCTCAGCCTTTTCCAACATATTTTGGCTTGGAATGAAGCCGTAATGGTATTTTTCAATTTTTTGAATTTTTTTGCTATTTTTTTGGAATTTTCTCTTACCCGTCGGGAAGGAACGAAACGTAGCGATAATTTTTACTTTCTCCCTTTCTCAGCGTTTTCCAACCTATTTTTCCTTGGAATGAAGCCGTAATGGTATTTTTCAATTTTTTGAATTTTTTTCTATTTTTTTGGAATTTTCTCTTGCCCGTCAGGAAGGAACGAAACGGAGCGATAATTTTTATTTTCTCTCTTTCTCAGCCTTTTCCGACATATTTTGGCTTGGAATGAAGTCGTAATGGTATTTTTCAATTTCTTGAATTTTTTTGCTATTTTTTTGGAATTTTCTCTTGCCCGTCAGGAAGGAACGAAACGGAGCGATAATTTTTATTTTCTCTCTTTCTCAGCCTTTTCCATCCTATTTGGGCTTGAAATGAAGCCGTAATGGTATTTTTCAATTTTTTGAATATTTTTGCTATTTTTATGGAATTTTCTTTTACGCTTCGGGAAGGAACGAAATGAAGTGATAATTTTTATTTTCTCATTTTTTCAGAATTTTCCAACCTATTTTGGCTTGGAATGAAGCCATAACGGTAATTTTAAATTTTTGAATTTTTTTGCTATTTTTTTGGAATTTTCTCTTGCCCGTCGGGAAGGAACGAAACGTAGCGATAATTTTTATTTTCTCTCTTTCTCTGCCCTTTCCAACCTATTTTGCCTTGAAATGAAGCCATAATGGTATTTTTTAATTTCTTGAATATTTTTGCTATTTTTTTGGAATTTTCTCTTACCCTTCGGGAAGGAACGAAACAAAACGATAGTTTTTATTTTCTCACTTTCTCAGCCTTTTTCAACATATTTTGGCTTGGAATGAAGCCGTAATGGTATTTTTCAATTTTTTGAATTTTTTTGGAATTTTTTCTTCCCCGTCGGGAAGGAACGAAACGGAGTGATAGTTTTTATTTTCTCTCTTTCTAAGCATTTTCCCACCTATTTTGGCTTGGGATGAATCCGTAATGGTATTTTTCAATTTTTTCAATTTTTTTGCTATTTTTTTTGGAATTTTCTCTTGGCTGTCGGGAAGGAACAAAACGTAGCGATAATTTTTATTTTCTCCATTCTCAGCGTTTTCCAACCTATTTTTCCTTGGAATGAAGCCGTAATGGTATTTTTCGATTTTTTGAATTTTTTTGCTATTTTTAGGGAATTTTCTTTTACGCTTCGGGAAGGAACGAAACGAAGTGATAATTTTTATTTTCTAATTTTCTCAGAATTTTCAAACCTATTTTGGCTTAGAATGAAGCCATAACGGTAATTTTAAATTTTTGAATTTTTTTGCTATTTTTTTGGAATTTTCTCTTGGCCGTCGGGAATGAACGAAACGTAGCGATAATTTTTATTTTCTCTCTTTCTCTGCCTTTTCCAACATATTTTGGCTTGGAATGAAGTCGTAATGGTATTTTTTAATTTCTTGAATATTTTTGCTATTTTTTTGGAATTTTTTCTTACCCATCGGGAGGGAACGAAACAAAACGATAGTTTTTCTTTTCTCACTTTCTCAGCCTTTTCCAACATATTTTGGCTTGGAATGAAGCCGTAATGGTATTTTTCAATTTTTTGAATTTTTTTGCTATTTTTTTGGAATTTTCTCTTGCCTGTCGGGAAGGAACAAAACGTAGCTATAATTTTTATTTTCTCCATTCTCAGCGTTTTCCAACCTGTTTTTCCATGGAATGAAGCCGTAATGGTATTTTTCGATTTTTTGAATTTTTTTGCAATTTTTTTGGTATTTTCCCTTGCACGTCGGGAAGGAACGAAACGGAGCGATAATTTTTATTTTCTCTCATTCTCAGCCTTTTCCAACATATTTTGGCTTGGAATGAAGTCGTAATGGTATTTTTCAATTTTTTGAATTTTTTTTTCTATTTTTTTTGGAATTTTCCCTTACCCATCGGGAAGGAACGAAACAAAACGATAGTTTTTATTTTCTCACTTTCTCAGCCTTTTCCAACATATTTTGGCTTGGAATGAAGCCGTAATGGTATTTTTCAATTTTTTGAATTTTTTTGCTATTTTTTTGGAATTTTCTCTTCCCCGTCGGGAAGGAACGAAACGGAGTGATAATTTTTATTTTCTCTCTTTCTAAGCATTTTCCCACCTATTTTGGCTTGGGATGAATCCGTAATGGTTTTTTTCAATTTTTTCAATTTTTTCTGCCATTTTTTTGGATTTTTCTCTTACACGTCGGGAAGGAACGAAACGTAGCGATAATTTTTATTTTCTCCATTTCTCAGCGTTTTCCAACCAGTTTTTCCTTGGAATGAAGCCGTAATGGTATTTTTCGATTTTTTGAATTTTTTTGCTATTTTTTTTGGAATTTTCCCGTGCCCGTCGGGAAGGAACGAAACGGAGAGATAATTTTTATTTTCTCTCATTCTCAGCCTTTTCCAACATATTTTGGCTTGGAATGAAGCCGTAATGGTATTTTTCAATTTTTTGAATTTTTTTGCTATTTTTTTGGAATTTTTCCTCCCCGTCGGGAATGAACGAAACGTAGTGATAATTTTAATTTTCTCTCTTTCTCAGCATTTTCCCACCTATTTTGGCTTGGGATGAATCCGTAATGGTTTTTTTCAATTCTCTCAATTTTTTTTGCTATTTTTTTGGAATTTTCTCTTACACTTCGGGAAGGAACGAAACAAAACGATAATTTTTATTTTCTCTCTTTCTCTGCCTTTTCCATCCTACTTGGGCTTGAAATGAAGCCGTAATGGTATTTTTCAATTTTTTGAATATTTTTGCTATTTTTATGGAATTTTCTTTTACGCTTCGGGAAGGAACGAAACGAAGTGATAATTTTTATTTTCTCATTTTCTCAGAATTTTGCAACCTATTTTGGCTTAGAATGAAGCCATAACGGTAATTTTAAATTTTTGAATTTTTTTGCTATTTTTTTGGAATTTTCTCTTGCCCGTCGGGAAGGAACGATACGTAGCGATATTTTTTATTTACTCTCTTTCTCTGCCCTTTCCAACCTATTTTGCCATGAAATGAAGCCATAATGGTATTTTTTTAATTTCTTGAGTATTTTTGCTATTTTTTTGGAATTTTCTCTTACCCTTCGGGAAGGAACGAAACAAACGATAGTTTTTTATTTTCTCACTTTCTCAGCCTTTTCCAACATATTTTGGCTTCGAATGAAGCCGTAATGGTATTTTTCAATTTTTTGAATTTTTTTGCTATTTTTTTGGAATTTTCTCTTACACATCGGGAAGGAACGAAACAAAACGATAATTTTTATTTTATCACTTTCTCAGTCTTTTCCAACATATTTTGGCTTGGAATGAAGCCGTAATGGTATTTTTCAATTTTTTGAATTTTTTTTGCTATTTTTTTGGAATTTTCTCTTCCCCGTCGGGAATGAACGAAACGGAGTGATAATTTTTATTTTCTCTCTTTCTCAGCATTTTCCCACCTATTTTAGCTTGGGATGAATCCGTAATGGTATTTTTCAATTTTTTGAATTTTTTTGCTATTTTTATGGAATTTTCCCTTGCCCGTCGGGAAGGAACGAAACGGAGAGATAATTTTTATTTTCTCTCATTCTCAGCCTTTTCCAACATATTTTGGCTTGGAATGAAGTCGTAATGGTATTTTTCAGTTCTTTGAATTTTTTTGCTATTTTTTTGGAATTTTCTCTTACCCATCGGGAAGGAACGAACCAAAACGATAGTTTTTATTTTCTCACTTTCTCAACCTTTTCCAACATATTTTGGCTTGGAATGAAGCCGTAATGGTATTTTTCAATTTTTTGAATTTTTTTGCTATTTTTTTGGAATTTTCTCTTACCCGTCGGGAAGGAACGAAACGTAGCGATAATTTTTACTTTCCCCCTTTCTCAGCGTTTTCCAACCTATTTTTCCTTGGAATGAAGCCGTAATGGTATTTTTCAATTTTTTGAATTTTTTTCTATTTTTTTGAAATTTTCTCTTGCCCGTCGGGAAGGAACGAAACAGAGCGATAATTTTTATTTTCTTTCTTTCTCAGCCTTTTCCAACATATTTTGGCTTGGAATGAAGTCGTAATGGTATTTTTCAATTTCTTGAATTTTTTTGCTATTTTTATGGAATTTTCTCTTACCCATCGGGAAGGAACGAAGCAAAACGATAATTTTTATTTTCTCACTTTCTCAGCCTTTTCCAACATATTTTGGCTTGGAATGAAGTCGTAATGGTATTTTTCAATTTCTTGAATTTTTTTGCTATTTTTATGGAATTTTCTCTTACCCATCGGGAAGGAACGAAGCAAAACGATGATTTTTATTTTCTCACTTTCTCAGCCTTTTCCAACATATTTTGGCTTGGAATGAAGCCGTAATGGTATTTTTCAATTTTTTGAATTTTTTTTGCTATTTTTTTGGAATTTTCTCTTACCCGTCGGGAAGGAACGAAACGTAGCGATAATTTTTACTTTCTCCCTTTCTCAGCGTTTTCCAACCTATTTTTCCTTGGAATGAAGCCGTAATGGTATTTTTCAATTTTTTGAATTTTTTTCTATTTTTTTGGAATTTTCTCTTGCCCGTCAGGAAGGAACGAAACGGAGCGATAATTTTTATTTTCTCTCTTTCTCAGCCTTTTCCGACATATTTTGGCTTGGAATGAAGTCGTAATGGTATTTTTCAATTTCTTGAATTTTTTTGCTATTTTTTTGGAATTTTCTCTTGCCCGTCAGGAAGGAACGAAACGGAGCGATAATTTTTATTTTCTCTCTTTCTCAGCCTTTTCCATCCTATTTGGGCTTGAAATGAAGCCGTAATGGTATTTTTCAATTTTTTGAATATTTTTGCTATTTTTATGGAATTTTCTTTTACGCTTCGGGAAGGAACGAAATGAAGTGATAATTTTTATTTTCTCATTTTTTCAGAATTTTCCAACCTATTTTGGCTTAGAATGAAGCCATAACGGTAATTTTAAATTTTTGAATTTTTTTGCTATTTTTTTGGAATTTTCTCTTGCCCGTCGGGAAGGAACGAAACGTAGCGATAATTTTTATTTTCTCTCTTTCTCTGCCCTTTCCAACCTATTTTGCCTTGAAATGAAGCCATAATGGTATTTTTTAATTTCTTGAATATTTTTGCTATTTTTTTGGAATTTTCTCTTACCCTTCGGGAAGGAACGAAACAAAACGATAGTTTTTATTTTCTCACTTTCTCAGCCTTTTTCAACATATTTTGGCTTGGAATGAAGCCGTAATGGTATTTTTCAATTTTTTGAATTTTTTTGGAATTTTTTCTTCCCCGTCGGGAAGGAACGAAACGGAGTGATAGTTTTTATTTTCTCTCTTTCTAAGCATTTTCCCACCTATTTTGGCTTGGGATGAATCCGTAATGGTATTTTTCAATTTTTTCAATTTTTTTGCTATTTTTTTTGGAATTTTCTCTTGGCTGTCGGGAAGGAACAAAACGTAGCGATAATTTTTATTTTCTCCATTCTCAGCGTTTTCCAACCTATTTTTCCTTGGAATGAAGCCGTAATGGTATTTTTCGATTTTTTGAATTTTTTTGCTATTTTTAGGGAATTTTCTTTTACGCTTCGGGAAGGAACGAAACGAAGTGATAATTTTTATTTTCTAATTTTCTCAGAATTTTCAAACCTATTTTGGCTTAGAATGAAGCCATAACGGTAATTTTAAATTTTTGAATTTTTTTGCTATTTTTTTGGAATTTTCTCTTGGCCGTCGGGAATGAACGAAACGTAGCGATAATTTTTATTTTCTCTCTTTCTCTGCCTTTTCCAACATATTTTGGCTTGGAATGAAGTCGTAATGGTATTTTTTAATTTCTTGAATATTTTTGCTATTTTTTTGGAATTTTTTCTTACCCATCGGGAAGGAACGAAACAAAACGATAGTTTTTCTTTTCTCACTTTCTCAGCCTTTTCCAACATATTTTGGCTTGGAATGAAGCCGTAATGGTATTTTTCAATTTTTTGAATTTTTTTGCTATTTTTTTGGAATTTTCTCTTGCCTGTCGGGAAGGAACAAAACGTAGCTATAATTTTTATTTTCTCCATTCTCAGCGTTTTCCAACCTGTTTTTCCATGGAATGAAGCCGTAATGGTATTTTTCGATTTTTTGAATTTTTTTGCAATTTTTTTGGTATTTTCCCTTGCACGTCGGGAAGGAACGAAACGGAGCGATAATTTTTATTTTCTCTCATTCTCAGCCTTTTCCAACATATTTTGGCTTGGAATGAAGTCGTAATGGTATTTTTCAATTTTTTGAATTTTTTTTTCTATTTTTTTTGGAATTTTCCCTTACCCATCGGGAAGGAACGAAACAAAACGATAGTTTTTATTTTCTCACTTTCTCAGCCTTTTCCAACATATTTTGGCTTGGAATGAAGCCGTAATGGTATTTTTCAATTTTTTGAATTTTTTTGCTATTTTTTTGGAATTTTCTCTTCCCCGTCGGGAAGGAACGAAACGGAGTGATAATTTTTATTTTCTCTCTTTCTAAGCATTTTCCCACCTATTTTGGCTTGGGATGAATCCAGTAATGGTTTTTTTCAATTTTTTCAATTTTTTCTGCCATTTTTTTGGATTTTTCTCTTACACGTCGGGAAGGAACGAAACGTAGCGATAATTTTTATTTTCTCCATTTCTCAGCGTTTTCCAACCAGTTTTTCCTTGGAATGAAGCCGTAATGGTATTTTTCGATTTTTTGAATTTTTTTGCTATTTTTTTTGGAATTTTCCCGTGCCCGTCGGGAAGGAACGAAACGGAGAGATAATTTTTATTTTCTCTCATTCTCAGCCTTTTCCAACATATTTTGTCTTGGAATGAAGTCGTAATGGTATTTTTCAATTTTTTGAATTTTTTTGCTATTTTTTTAGAATTTTCTCTTACCCATCGGGAAGGAACGAAACAAAACGATAGTTTTTATTTTCTCACTTTTTCAGCCTTTTCCAACATATTTTGGCTTGGAATGAGGCCGTAATGGTATTTTTCAATTTGTTGAATTTTTTTGCTATTTTTTTGGAATTTTCTCTTACCCGCCGAGAAGGAACGAAACGTAGCGATAATTTTTACTTTCTCCCTTTCTCAGCGTTGTCCAACCTATTTTTCCTTGGAATGAAGCCGTAATGGTATTTTTCAATTTTTTGAATTTTTTTCTATTTTTTTGGAATTTTCTCTTGCCCGTCGGGAAGGAACGAAACAGAGCGATAATTTTTATTTTCTCTCTTTCTTAGCCTTTTCCAACATATTTTGCCTTGGAATGAAGTTGTAATGGTATTTATCAATTTCTTGAATTTTTTTGCTATTTTTTTGGAATTTTCTCTTACACATCGGGAAGGAACGAAACAAAACGATAATTTTTATTTTATCACTTTCTCAGTCTTTTCCAACATATTTTGGCTTGGAATGAAGCCGTAATGGTATTTTTCAATTTTTTGAATTTTTTTCGCTATTTTTTTGGAATTTTCTCTTCCCCGTCGGGAATGAACGAAACGGAGTGATAATTTTTATTTTCTCTCTTTCTCAGCATTTTCCCATCTACTTTGGCTTGGGATGAATCCGTAATGGTTTCTTTCAATTTTTTAAATTTTTTTTGCTATTTTTTTGGAATTTGCTCTTGCACGTTGGGAAGGAACGAAACGTAGCGATAATTTTTATTTTCTCCCTTTCTCAGCGTTTTCCAACCTATTTCTCATTGGAATGAAGCCATAATGGTATTTTTCGATTTTTTGAATTTTTTTGCTATTTTTTTGGAATTTTCTCTTCCCCGTCGGGAAGGAGGGAAACGGAGCGATAATTTTTATTTTCTCTCTTTCTCTGCCTTTTCCAACATATTTTGGCTTGGAATGAAGTCGTAATGGTATTTTTCAATTTCTTGAATTTTTTTGCTATTTTTTTGGAATTTTCTCTTACACTTCGGGAAGGAACGAAACAAAACGATAATTTTTATTTTCTCTCTTTCTCTGCCTTTTCCATCCTACTTGGGCTTGAAATGAAGCCGTAATGGTATTTTTCAATTTTTTGAATATTTTTGCTATTTTTATGGAATTTTCTTTTACGCTTCGGGAAGGAACGAAACGAAGTGATAATTTTTATTTTCTCATTTTCTCAGAATTTTTCCACCTATTTTGGCTTAGAATGAAGCCATAACGGTAATTTTAAATTTTTGAATTTTTTTGCTATTTTTTTGGAATTTTCTCTTGCCCGTCGGGAAGGAACGATACGTAGCGATAATTTTTATTTACTCTCTTTCTCTGCCCTTTCCAACCTATTTTGCCATGAAATGAAGCCATAATGGTATTTTTTTAATTTCTTGAATATTTTTTCTATTTTTTTGGAATTTTCTCTTACCTTTTCGGGAAGGAACGAAACAAAACGATAGTTTTTTATTTTCTCACTTTCTCAGCCTTTTCCAACATATTTTGGATTGGAATGAAGCCGTAATGGTATTTTTCAATTTTTTGAATTTTTTTGCTAGTTTTTTGGAATTTTCTCTTCCCCGCCGGGAAGGAACGAAACGGAGTGATAGTTTTTATTTTTTCTCTTTCTAAGCATTTTCCCACCTATTTTGGCTTGGGATGAATCCGTAATGGTTTTTTTTCAATTTTTTCAATTTTTTTGCTATTTTTTTGGAATTTTCTCTTGCCCGTCGGGAAGGAACGAAACGTAGCGATAATTTTTATTTTCTCCATTTCTCAGCGTTTTCCACCCTGTTTTTCCATGGAATGAAGCTGTAATGGTATTTTTCGATTTTTTGAATTTTTTTGCTATTTTTTTGGAATTTTCCCTTGCCCGTCGGGAAGGAACGAAACGGAGCGATAATTTTTATTTTCTCTCATTCTCAGCCTTTTCCAACATATTTTGGCTTGGAATGAAGCCGTAATGGTATTTTTCAATTTTTTGAATTTTTTTGCTATTTTTTTGGAATTTTTCCTCCCCGTCGGGAATGAACGAAACGTAGTGATAATTTTAATTTTCTCTCTTTCTCAGCATTTTCCCACCTATTTTGGCTTGGGATGAATCCGTAATGGTTTTTTTTCAATTCTCTCAATTTTTTTTGCTATTTTTTTGGAATTTTCTCTTACACTTCGGGAAGGAACGAAACAAAACGATAATTTTTATTTTCTCTCTTTCTCTGCCTTTTCCATCCTACTTGGGCTTGAAATGAAGCCGTAATGGTATTTTTCAATTTTTTGAATATTTTTGCTATTTTTATGGAATTTTCTTTTACGCTTCGGGAAGGAACGAAACGAAGTGATAATTCTTATTTTCTCATTTTCTCAGAATTTTGCAACCTATTTTGGCTTAGAATGAAGCCATAACGGTAATTTTAAATTTTTGAATTTTTTTGCTATTTTTTTGGAATTTTCTCTTGCCCGTCGGGAAGGAACGATACGTAGCGATATTTTTTATTTACTCTCTTTCTCTGCCCTTTCCAACCTATTTTGCCATGAAATGAAGCCATAATGGTATTTTTTTAATTTCTTGAATATTTTTGCTATTTTTTTGGAATTTTCTCTTACCCTTCGGGAAGGAACGAAACAAACGATAGTTTTTTATTTTCTCACTTTCTCAGCCTTTTCCAACATATTTTGGCTTCGAATGAAGCCGTAATGGTATTTTTCAATTTTTTGAATTTTTTTGCTATTTTTTTGGAATTTTCTCTTACACATCGGGAAGGAACGAAACAAAACGATAATTTTTATTTTATCACTTTCTCAGTCTTTTCCAACATATTTTGGCTTGGAATGAAGCCGTAATGGTATTTTTCAATTTTTTGAATTTTTTTTGCTATTTTTTTGGAATTTTCTCTTCCCCGTCGGGAATGAACGAAACGGAGTGATAATTTTTATTTTCTCTCTTTCTCAGCATTTTCCCGCCTATTTTAGCTTGGGATGAATCCGTAATGGTATTTTTCAATTTTTTGAATTTTTTTGCTATTTTTATGGAATTTTCCCTTGCCCGTCGGGAAGGAACGAAACGGAGAGATAATTTTTATTTTCTCTCATTCTCAGCCTTTTCCAACATATTTTGGCTTGGAATGAAGTCGTAATGGTATTTTTCAGTTCTTTGAATTTTTTTGCTATTTTTTTGGAATTTTCTCTTACCCATCGGGAAGGAACGAACCAAAACGATAGTTTTTATTTTCTCACTTTCTCAACCTTTTCCAACATATTTTGGCTTGGAATGAAGCCGTAATGGTATTTTTCAATTTTTTGAATTTTTTTGCTATTTTTTTGGAATTTTCTCTTACCCGTCGGGAACGAACGAAACGTAGCGATAATTTTTACTTTCCCCCTTTCTCAGCGTTTTCCAACCTATTTTTCCTTGGAATGAAGCCGTAATGGTATTTTTCAATTTTTTGAATTTTTTTCTATTTTTTTGAAATTTTCTCTTGCCCGTCGGGAAGGAACGAAACAGAGCGATAATTTTTATTTTCTTTCTTTCTCAGCCTTTTCCAACATATTTTGGCTTGGAATGAAGTCGTAATGGTATTTTTCAATTTCTTGAATTTTTTTGCTATTTTTATGGAATTTTCTCTTACCCATCGGGAAGGAACGAAGCAAAACGATAATTTTTATTTTCTCACTTTCTCAGCCTTTTCCAACATATTTTGGCTTGGAATGAAGTCGTAATGGTATTTTTCAATTTCTTGAATTTTTTTGCTATTTTTATGGAATTTTCTCTTACCCATCGGGAAGGAACGAAGCAAAACGATGATTTTTATTTTCTCACTTTCTCAGCCTTTTCCAACATATTTTGGCTTGGAATGAAGCCGTAATGGTATTTTTCAATTTTTTTAAATTTTTTTACTATTTTTTTGGAATTTTCTCTTCCCCGTCGTGAATGAACGAAACGGAGTGATAATTTTTATTTTCTCTCTTTCTCAATATTTTCCCATCGATTTTGGCTTGGGATGAATCCGTAATGGTTTCTTTCAATTTTTTCAATTTTTTTTGCTATTTTTTTGGAATTTTCTCTTGCACGTCGGGAAGGAACAAAACGTAGCGATAATTTTTATTTTCTCCCTTTCTCAGCGTTTTCCAACCTATTTTTCCTTGGAATGAAGCCGTAATGGTATTTTTCAATTTTTTGAATTGTTTTCTATTTTTTTGGAATTTTCTGTTGCCCGTCGGGAAGGAACGAAACGGGGTGATAATTTTTATTTTCTCTCTTTCTCAGCATTTTCCCACCAATTTTGGCTTGGGATGAATCCGTAATGGTTTCTTTCAATTTTTTCAATTTTTTTTGCCATTTTTTTGGAATTTTCTCTTTCACGTCGGGAAGGAACGAAACGTAGCGATAATTTTTATTTTCTCCCTTTCTCAGCGTTTTCCAACCTATTTTTCCTTGGAATGAAGCCGTAATGGTATTTTTCGATTTTTTGAATTTTTTTGCCATTTTTTTGGAATTTTCCCTTCCCCATCGGGAAGGAACGAAACAGAGCGATAATTTTTATTTTCTCTCTTTCTCAGCCTTTTCCGACATATTTTGGCTTGGAATGAAGTCGTAATGGTATTTTTCAATTTCTTGAATTTTTTTGCTATTTTTTTGGAATTTTCTCTTACACTTCGGGAAGGAACGAAACAAAACGATAATTTTTATTTTCTCTCTTTCTCAGCCTTTTCCATCCTATTTGGGCTTGAAATGAAGCCGTAATGGTATTTTTCAATTTTTTGAATATTTTTGCTATTTTTATGGAATTTTCTTTTACGCTTCGGGAAGGAACGAAATGAAGTGATAATTTTTATTTTCTCATTTTTTCAGTATTTTCCAACCTATTTTGGCTTAGAATGAAGCCATAACGGTAATTTTAAATTTTTGAATTTTTTTGCTATTTTTTTGGAATTTTCTCTTGCCCGTCGGGAAGGAACGAAACGTAGCGATAATTTTTATTTTCTCTCTTTCTCTGCCCTTTCAAACCTATTTTGCCTTGAAATGAAGCCATAATGGTATTTTTTAATTTCTTGAATATTTTTGCTATTTTTTTGGAATTTTCTCTTACCCTTCGGGAAGGAACGAAACAAAACGATAGTTTTTATTTTCTCACTTTCTCAGCCTTTTTCAACATATTTTGGCTTGGAATGAAGCCGTAATGGTATTTTTCAATTTTTTGAATTTTTTTGGAATTTTTTCTTCCCCGTCGGGAAGGAACGAAACGGAGTGATAGTTTTTATTTTCTCTCTTTCTAAGCATTTTCCCACCTATTTTGGCTTGGGATGAATCCGTAATGGTATTTTTCAATTTTTTCAATTTTTTTGCTATTTTTTTTGGAATTTTCTCTTGTCTGTCGGGAAGGAACAAAACGTAGCGATAATTTTTATTTTCTCCATTCTCAGCGTTTTCCAACCTATTTTTCCTTGGAATGAAGCCGTAATGGTATTTTTCGATTTTTGAATTTTTTTGCTATTTTTAGGGAATTTTCTTTTACGCTTCGGGAAGGAACGAACGAAGTGATAATTTTTATTTTCTAATTTTCTCAGAATTTTCCAACCTATTTTGGCTTAGAATGAAGCCATAACGGTAATTTTAAATTTTTGAATTTTTTTGCTATTTTTTTGGAATTTTCTCTTGGCCGTCGGGAAGGAACGAAACGTAGCGATAATTTTTATTTTCTCTCTTTCTCTGCCTTTTCCAACATATTTTGGCTTGGAATGAAGTCGTAATGGTATTTTTTAATTTCTTGAATATTTTTGCTATTTTTTTGGAATTTTTTCTTACCCATCGGGAAGGAACGAAACAAAACGATAGTTTTTATTTTCTCACTTTCTCAGCCTTTTCCAACATATTTTGGCTTGGAATGAAGCCGTAATGGTATTTTTCAATTTTTTGAATTTTTTTGCTATTTTTTTGGAATTTTCTCTTCCCTGTCGGGAAGGAACGAAACGGAGTGATAGTTTTTATTTTCTCTCCTTCTAAGCATTTTCCCACCCATTTTGGCTTGGGATGAATCGGTAATGGTATTTTTCAATTTTTTCAATTTTTTTGCTATTTTTTTTGGAATTTTCTCTTGTCTGTCGGGAAGGAACAAAACGTAGCGATAATTTTTATTTTCTCCATTCTCAGCGTTTTCCAACCTGTTTTTCCATGGAATGAAGCCGTAATGGTATTTTTCGATTTTTTGAATTTTTTTGCTATTTTTTTGGAATTTTCCCTTGCACGTCGGGAAGGAACGAAACGGAGCGATAATTTTTATTTTCTCTCATTCTCAGCCTTTTCCAACATATTTTGGCTTGGAATGAAGTCGTAATGGTATTTTTTCAATTTTTTGAATTTTTTTTTCTATTTTTTTTGGAATTTTCCCTTACCCATCGGGAAGGAACGAAACAAAACGATAGTTTTTATTTTCTCACTTTCTCAGCCTTTTCCAACATATTTTGGCTTGGAATGAAGCCGTAATGGTATTTTTCAATTTTTTGAATTTTTTTACTATTTTTTTGGAATTTTCTCTTCCCCGCCGGGAAGGAACGAAACGGAGTGATAATTTTTGTTTTCTCTCTTTCTAAGCATTTTCCCACCTATTTTGGCTTGGGATGAATCCGTAATGGTTTTTTTCAATTTTTTCAATTTTTTCTGCTATTTTTTTGGAATTTTCTCTTACACGTCGGGAAGGAACGAAACGTAGCGATAATTTTTCTTTTCTCCATTTCTCAGCGTTTTCCAGCCAGTTTTTCCATGGAATGAAGCCGTAATGGTATTTTTCGATTTTTTGAATTTTTTTGCTATTTTTTTTGGAATTTTCCCGTGCCCGTCGGGAAGGAACGAAACGGAGAGATAATTTTTATTTTCTCTCATTTTCAACCTTTTCCAACATATTTTGGCTTGGAATGAAGTCGTAATGGTATTTTTCAATTTTTTGAATTTTTTTGCTATTTTTTTAGAATTTTCTCTTACCCATCGGGAAGGAACGAAACAAAACGATAGTTTTTATTTTCTCACTTTTTCAGCCTTTTCCAACAGATTTTGGCTTGGAATGAAGCCGTAATGGTAATTTTCAATTTGTTGAATTTTTTTGCTATTTTTTTGGAATTTTCTCTTACCCGCCGAGAAGGAACGAAACGTAGCGATAATTTTTACTTTCTCCCTTTCTCAGCGTTGTCCAACCTATTTTTCTTTGGAATGAAGCCGTAATGGTATTTTTCAATTTTTTGAATTTTTTTCTATTTTTTTGGAATTTTCTCTTGCCCGTCGGAAAGGAACGAAACAGAGCGATAATTTTTATTTTCTCTCTTTCTTAGCCTTTTCCAACATATTTTGCCTTGGAATGAAGTTGTAATGGTATTTATCAATTTCTTGAATTTTTTTGCTATTTTTTTGGAATTTTCTCTTACACATCGGGAAGGAACGAAACAAAACGATAATTTTTATTTTATCACTTTCTCGGTCTTTTCCAACATATTTTGGCTTGGAATGAAGCCGTAATGGTATTTTTCAATTTTTTGACTTTTTTTGCTATTTTTTTGGAATTTTCTCTTCCCCGTCGGGAATGAACGAAACGGAGTGATAATTTTTATTTTCTCTCTTTCTCAGCATTTTCCCATCTACTTTGGCTTGGGATGAATCCGTAATGGTTTCTTTCAATTTTTAAATTTTTTTTGCTATTTTTTTGGAATTTGCTCTTGCACGTCGGGAAGGAACGAAACGTAGCGATAATTTTTATTTTCTCCCTTTCTCAGCGTTTTCCAACCTATTTCTCCTTGGAATGAAGCCATAATGGTATTTTTCGATTTTTTGAATTTTTTTGCTATTTTTTTGGAATTTTCTCTTCCCCGTCGGGAAGGAGGGAAACGGAGCGATAATTTTTATTTTCTCTCTTTCTCTGCCTTTTCCAACATATTTTGGCTTTGAATGAAGTCGTAATGGTATTTTTCAATTTCTTGAATTTTTTTGCTATTTTTTTGGAATTTTCTCTTACACTTCGGGAAGGAACGAAACAAAACGATAATTTTTATTTTCTCTCTTTCTTTGCCTTTTCCATCCTATTTGGGCTTGAAATGAAGCCGTAATGGTATTTTTCAATTTTTTGAATATTTTTGCTATTTTTATGGAATTTTCTTTTACGCTTCGGGAAGGAACGAAACGAAGTGATAATTTTTATTTTCTCATTTTCTCAGAATTTTGCAACCTATTTTGGCTTAGAATGAAGCCATAACGGTAATTTTAAATTTTTGAATTTTTTTGCTATTTTTTTGGAATTTTCTCTTGCCCGTCGGGAAGGAACGAAACGTAGCGATAATTTTTATTTTCTCCATTTCTCAGCGTTTTCCACCCTGTTTTTCCATGGAATGAAGCTGTAATGGTATTTTTCGATTTTTTGAATTTTTTTGCTATTTTTTTGGAATTTTCCCTTGCCCGTCGGGAAGGAACGAAACGGAGCGATAATTTTTATTTTCTCTCATTCTCAGCCTTTTCCAACATATTTTGGCTTGGAATGAAGCCGTAATGGTATTTTTCAATTTTTTGAATTTTTTTGCTATTTTTTTGGAATTTTTCCTCCCCGTCGGGAATGAACGAAACGTAGTGATAATTTTTATTTTCTCTCTTTCTCAGCATTTTTCCACCTATTTTGGCTTGGGATGAATCCGTAATGGTTTTTTTCAATTTTCTCAATTTTTTTTGCTATTTTTTTGTAATTTTCTCTTACACGTCGGGAAGGAACGAAACGTAGCGATAATTTTTATTTTCTCCATTTCTCAGCGTTTTCCAATCTATTTTTCCATGGAATGAAGCCGTAATGGTATTTTTCGATTTTTTGAATTTTTTTGCTATTTTTTTGGAATTTTCTCTTACCCGCCGAGAAGGAACGAAACGTAGCGATAATTTTTACTTTCTCCCTTTCTCAGCGTTGTCCAACCTATTTTTCTTTGGAATGAAGCCGTAATGGTATTTTTCAATTTTTTGAATTTTTTTCTATTTTTTTGGAATTTTCTCTTGCCCGTCGGAAAGGAACGAAACAGAGCGATAATTTTTATTTTCTCTCTTTCTTAGCCTTTTCCAACATATTTTGCCTTGGAATGAAGTTGTAATGGTATTTATCAATTTCTTGAATTTTTTTGCTATTTTTTTGGAATTTTCTCTTACACATCGGGAAGGAACGAAACAAAACGATAATTTTTATTTTATCACTTTCTCGGTCTTTTCCAACATATTTTGGCTTGGAATGAAGCCGTAATGGTATTTTTCAGTTTTTTGAATTTTTTTTGCTATTTTTTTGGAATTTTCTCTTCCCCGTCGGGAATGAACGAAACGGAGTGATAATTTTTATTTTCTCTCTTTCTCAGCATTTTCCCATCTACTTTGGCTTGGGATGAATCCGTAATGGTTTCTTTCAATTTTTTAAATTTTTTTTGCTATTTTTTTGTAATTTGCTCTTGCACGTCGGGAAGGAACAAAACGTAGCGATAATTTTTATTTTCTCCCTTTCTCAGCGTTTTCCAACCTATTTCTCCATGGAATGAAGCCATAATGGTATTTTTCGATTTTTTGAATTTTTTTTGCTATTTTTTTGGAATTTTCTCTTCCCCGTCGGGAAGGAGGGAAACGGAGCGATAATTTTTATTTTCTCTCTTTCTCTGCCTTTTCCAACATATTTTGGCTTTGAATGAAGTCGTAATGGTATTTTTCAATTTCTTGAATTTTTTTGCTATTTTTTTGGAATTTTCTCTTACACTTCGGGAAGGAACGAAACAAAACGATAATTTTTATTTTCTCTCTTTCTTTGCCTTTTCCATCCTATTTGGGCTTGAATCCGTAATGGTTTTTTTCAATTTTCTCAATTTTTTTTGCTATTTTTTTGTAATTTTCTCTTACACGTCGGGAAGGAACGAAACGTAGCGATAATTTTTATTTTCTCCATTTCTCAGCGTTTTCCAATCTATTTTTCCATGGAATGAAGCCGTAATGGTATTTTTCGATTTTTTGAATTTTTTTGCTATTTTTTTGGAATTTTCTCTTACCCGTCGGGAAGGAACGAAACGTAGCGATAATTTTTACTTTCTCCCTTTCTCAGCGTTTTCCAACCTATTTTTCCTTGGAATGAAGCCGTAATGGTATTTTTCAATTTTTTGAATATTTTTGCTATTTTTATGAAATTTTCTCTTATCCTTCGGGAAGGAACGAAACGAAGCGATAATTTTTATTTTTTCACTTTCACAGAATTTTCCAATCTATTTTGGCTTGGAGTGAAGCCGTAATGGTATTTTTCAATTTTTTGAATTTTTTTCTATTTTTTTTTAATTTTCTCTTGCCCGTCGGGAAGGAACGAAACAGAGCGATAATTTATATTTTCTCTCTTTCTCAGCCATTTCCAACATATTTTGGCTTGGAATGAAGTCGTAATGGTATTTTTCAATTTCTTGAATTTTTTTGCTATTTTTTCGGAATTTTCTCTTACCCATCGGGAAGGAACGAAACAAAACGTTAATTTTTATTTTCTCACTTTCTCAGCCTTTTCCAACATATTTTGGCTTGGAATGAAGCCGTAATGGTATTTTTCAATTTTTTGAATTTTTTTGCTATTTTTTTGGAATTTTCTATTATGGGTCAAGTAAGAACGAATCGGTAGATAATTTTTATTTTCTTTCTTTCTCTGCATTTTCCAACAAATTTTGGCCCGAAATTTTTATTTTTTTGTAATTTTCTATTACGCGTTGGGTTGGAACGGAACAGAAAAATAATTTTTATTTCTTTCTTTCACAGCCTTTTCCAAGCTATTTTGGCTGTAAATGATGTCATAATGGTATTTTTTTAATTTTTTTGCTATTTTATTGGATTTTTCTCTAACCTGTCAGGTAGGAATTGAACGGAACGATAACTTTTATTTTCTCCCTTTCTCTGTCTTTTCAACCTATTTTGGCCTGAAATGAAGCCATAATGGTATTTTATAATTTTTTGAACTTTTTTGCTTTTTTTTTGGACATTTCTATTACGGGTCAGGTTGGAACGACACGGAACAATAATTTTTATTTTCTCTCTTTCTCACCCGTTTCCAACCTATTTTGGCTTGAAATGATGCCATAATTGTATTTTTTGAATTTTTTTGTTATTTTTTTGGAATTTTCTCTTACAGGTTGGGTAGGAACATAATGGAACGATAATTTTTCTTTTCTCTCTGTCTCTGCCTTTTCCAACCTATTTTACCATGAAATGAAGCCATAATGATATTTTTTAATTTTTTGAATATTTTTGCTATTTTTTTGGAATTTTCTCTTACCCTTCGGGAAGGAACGAAACAAAACGATAGTTTTTATTTTCTCACTTTCTTAGCCTTTTCCAACATATTTTGGCTTGGAATGAAGCCGTAATGGTATTTTTCAATTTTTTGAATTTTTTTGCTATTTTTTTGGAATTTTCTCTTACCCATCGGGAAGGAACGAAACAAAACGATAGTTTTTATTTTCTCACTTTCTCAGCCTTTTCCAACATATTTTGGCTTCGAATGAAGCCGTAATGGTATTTTTCAATTTTTGAATTTTTTTGCTATTTTTTTGGAATTTTCTCTTACCCGCCGAGAAGGAACGAAACGTAGCGATAATTTTTACTTTCTCCCTTTCTCAGCGTTGTCCAACCTATTTTTCCTTGGAATGAAGCCGTAATGGTATTTTTCAATTTTTTGAATTTTTTTCTATTTTTTTGGAATTTTCTCTTGCCCGTCGGGAAGGAACGAAACAGAGCGATAATTTTTAATTTCTCTCTTTCTTATCCTTTTCCAACATATTTTGGCTTGGAATGAAGTTGTAATGGTATTTATCAATTTCTTGAATTTTTTTGCTATTTTTTTGGAATTTTCTCATACACATCGGGAAGGAACGAAACAAAACGATAATTTTTATTTTATCACTTTCTCAGTCTTTTCCAACATATTTTGGCTTGGAATGAAGCCGTAATGGTATTTTTCAATTTTTTGAATTTTTTTTGCTATTTTTTTGGAATTTTCTCTTCCCCGTCGGGAATGAACGAAACGGAGTGATAATTTTTATTTTCTCTATTTCTCAGCATTTTCCCACCTGTTTTAGCTTGGGATGAATCCGTAATGGTATTTTTCAATTTTTTGAATTTTTTTGCTATTTTTATGGAATTTTCCCTTGCCCGTCGGGAAGGAACGAAACGGAGAGATAATTTTTATTTTCTCTCATTCTCAGCCTTTTCCAACATATTTTGGCTTGGAATGAAGTCGTAATGGTATTTTTCAATTCTCTGAATTTTTTTGCTATTTTTTTGGAATTTTCTCTTACCCATCGGGAAGGAACGAACCAAAACGATAGTTTTTATTTTCTCACTTTCTCAGCCTTTTCCAACATATTTTGGCTTGGAATGAAGCCGTAATGGTATTTTTCAATTTTTTTTAATTTTTTTACTATTTTTTTGGAATTTTCTCTTCCCCGTCGTGAATGAACGAAACGGAGTGATAATTTTTATTTTCTCTCTTTCTCAATATTTTCCCATCGATTTTGGCTTGGGATGAATCCGTAATGGTTTCTTTCAATTTTTTCAATTTTTTTTGCTATTTTTTTGAAATTTTCTCTTGCACGTCGGGAAGGAACAAAACGTAGCGATAATTTTTATTTTCTCCCTTTCTCAGCGTTTTCCAACCTATTTTTCCTTGGAATGAAGCCGTAATGGTATTTTTCAATTTTTTGAATTTTTTTCTATTTTTTTGGAATTTTCTGTTGCCCGTCGGGAAGGAACGAAACGGGGTGATAATTTTTATTTTCTCTCTTTCTCAGCATTTTCCAACCAATTTTGGCTTGGGATGAATCCGTAATGGTTTCTTTCAATTTTTTCAATTTTTTTTGCCATTTTTTTGGAATTTTCTCTTTCACGTCGGGAAGGAACGAAACGTAGCGATAATTTTTATTTTCTCCCTTTCTCAGCGTTGTCCAACCTATTTTTCCTTGGAATGAAGCCGTAATGGTATTTTTCAATTTTTTGAATTTTTTTCTATTTTTTTGGAATTTTCTTTTACGCTTCGAGAAGGAACGAAACGAAGTGATAATTTTTATTTTCTCATTTTCTCAAAATTTTCCAACCTATTTTGGCTTGGAATGAAGCCATAACGGTAATTTTAAATTTTTGAATTTTTTTGCTATTTTTTTGGAATTTTCTCTTGCCCGTCGGGAAGGAACGAACGGTAGCGATAATTTTTATTTTCTCACTTTCTCAGCCTTTTCCAACATATTTTGGCTTGGAATGAAGCCGTAATGGTCTTTTTCAATTTTTTTACTATTTTTTTGGAATTTTCTATTCCCCGTCGTGAATGAACGAAACGGAGTGATAATTTTTATTTTCTCTCTTTCTCAATATTTTCCCATCTATTTTGGCTTGGGATGAATCCGTAATGGTTTCTTTCAATTTTTTCAATTTTTTTTGCTATTTTTTTGGAATTTTCTCTTGCAGGTCGGGAAGGAACGAAACGTAGCGATAATTTTTATTTTCTCCCTTTCTCAGCGTTTTCCAACCTATTTCTCCTTGGAATGAAGCCGTAATGGTATTTTTCGATTTTTTGAATTTTTTTTGCTATTTTTTTGGAATTTTCTCTTCCTCGTCGGGAAGGAACGAAACGGAGTGATAATTTTTCTTTTCTCTCTGTCTCCGCCTTTTCCATCCTATTTGGGTTTGGAATGAAGCCGTAATGGTATTTTTCAATTTTTTGAATATTTTTGCTATTTTTATGGAATTTTCTTTTACGCTTCGGGAAGGAACGAAACGAAGTGATAATTTTTATTTTCTCATTTTCTCATAATTTTCCAACCTATTTTGGCTTAGAATGAAGCCATAACGGTAATTTTAAATTTTTGAATTTTTTTGCTATTTTTTTGGAATTTTCTCTTGCCCGTCGGGAAGGAACGAACGGTAGCGATAATTTTTATTTTCTCTCTTTCTCTGCCCTTTCCAACCTATTTTGCCGAGAAATGAAGCCATAATGGTATTTTTTAATTTCTTGAATATTTTTGCTATTTTTTTTGAATTTTCTCTTACCCTTCGGGAAGGAACGAAACAAAACGATAATTTTTATTTTCTCACTTTCTCAGCCTTTTCCAACATATTTTGGATTGGAATGAAGCCGTAATGGTATTTTTCAATTTTTTGAATTTTTTTCTATTTTTTTGGAATTTTCTCTTGCCCGTCGGGAAGGAACGAAACAGAGCGATAATTTTTATTTTCTCTCTTTCTTAGCATTTTCCAACATATTTTGGCTTGGAATGAAGTTGTAATGGTATTTATCAATTTCTTGAATTTTTTTGCTATTTTTTTGGAATTTTCTCTTACACATCGGGAAGGAACGAAACAAAACGATAATTTTTATTTTATCACTTTCTCAGTCTTTTCCAACATATTTTGGCTTGGAATGAAGCCGTAATGGTATTTTTCAATTTTTTGAATTTTTTTGCTATTTTTTTGGAATTTTCTCTTCCCCGTCGTGAATGAACGAAACGGAGTGATAATTTTTATTTTCTCTCTTTCTCAATATTTTCCCATCGATTTTGGCTTGGGATGAATCCGTAATGGTTTGTTTCAATTTTTTCAATTTTTTTTGCCATTTTTTTTGGAATTTTCTCTTTCACGTCGGGAAGGAACGAAACGTAGCGATAATTTTTACTTTATCCCTTTCTCAGCGTTGTCCAACCTATTTTTCCTTGGAATGAAGCCGTAATGGTATTTTTCAATTTTTTGAATTTTTTTCTATTTTTTTGGAATTTTCTCTTGCCCGTCGGGAAGGAACGAAACAGAGCGATAATTTTTATTTTCTCTCTTTCTTAGTCTTTTCCAACATATTTTGGCTTGGAATGAAGTTGTAATGGTATTTATCAATTTCTTGAATTTTTTTGCTATTTTTTTGGAATTTTCTCTTACACATCGGGAAGGAACGAAATAAAACGATAATTTTTATTTTATCACTTTCTCAGTCTTTTCCAACATATTTTGGCTTGGAATGAAGCCGTAATGGTATTTTTCAATTTTTTGAATTTTTTTTGCTATTTTTTTGGAATTTTCTCTTCACCGTCGGGAATGAACGAAACGGAGTGATAATTTTTATTTTCTCTATTTCTCAGCATTTTCCCACCTATTTTAGCTTGGGATGAATCCGTAATGGTATTTTTCAATTTTTTGAATTTTTTTGCTATTTTTATGGAATTTTCCCTTGCCCGTCGGGAAGGAACGAAACGGAGAGATAATTTTTATTTTCTCTCATTCTCAGCCTTTTCCAACATATTTTGGCTTGGAATGAAGTCGTAATGGTATTTTTCAATTTCTTGAATTTTTTTGCTATTTTTTTGGAATTTTCTCTTACCCATCGGGAAGGAACGAACCAAAACGATAGTTTTTATTTTCTCACTTTCTCAACCTTTTCCAACCTATTTGGGCTTGAAATGAAGCCGTAATAGTATTTTTCAATTTTTTGAATTTTTTTGCTATTTTTTTGGAATTTTCTCTTCCCCGCCGGGAAGGAACGAAACGGAGTGATAGTTTTTATTTTCTCTCTTTCTAAGCATTTTCCCACCTATTTTGGCTTGGGATGAATCCGTAATGGTTTTTTTTCAATTTTTTCAATTTTTTTGCTATTTTTTTGGAATTTTCTCTTGTCCATCGGGAAGGAACGATACGTAGCGATAATTTTTATTTACTCTCTTTCTCTGCCCTTTCCAACCTATTTTGCCATGAAATGAAGCCATAATGGTATTTTTTAATTTCTTGAATATTTTTGCTATTTTTTTGGAATTTTCCCTTACCCGTCGGTAAGGAACGAAACGGAGAGATAATTTTTATTTTCTCTCATTCTCAGCCTTTTCCAACATATTTTGGCTTGGAATGAAGTCGTAATGGTATTTTTCAATTTGTTGAATTTTTTTGCTATTTTTTTGGAATTTTCTCTTACCCATCGGAAGGAACGAAACAAAATGATAGTTTTTATTTTCTCACTTTCTCAGCCTTTTCCAACATATTTTGGCTTGGAATGAAGCCGTAATGGTATTTTTCAATTTTTTGAATTTTTTTGCTAATTTTTTGGAATTTTCTCTTACCCGTCGGGATGGAACGAAACGTAGCGATAATTTTTACTTTCTCCCTTTCTCAGCGTTTTCCAACCTATTTTTCCTTGGAATGAAGCCGTAATGGTATTTTTCAATTTTTTGAATTTTTTTCTATTTTTTTGGAATTTTCTCTTGCCCGTCAGGAAGGAACGAAACAGAGCGATAATTTTTATTTTCTCTCATTCTCAGCCTTTTCCAACATATTTTAGCTTGGAATGAAGTCGTAATGGTATTTTTCAATTTTTTGAATTTTTTTGCTATTTTTATGAGATTTTCTCTTACCATTCGGGAAGGAACGAAAGAAAACGATAATTTTTATTTTCTCTCTTTCTCAACCTTTTCCATCCTATTTGGGCTTGAAATGAAGCCGTAATGGTATTTTTCAATTTTTTGAATATTTTTGCTATTTTTATGGAATTTTCTTTTACGCTTCGAGAAGGAACGAAACGAAGTGATAATTTTTATTTTCTCATTTTCTCAGAATTTTCCAACCTATTTTGGCTTGGAATGAAGCCATAACGGTAATTTTAAATTTTTGAATTTTTTTGCTATTTTTTTGGAATTTTTGGAATTTTTATTTTCTAACTTTCTCAGCCTTTTCCAACATATTTTGGCTTGGAATGAAGCCGTAATGGTGTTTTTTAATTTCTTAAATATTTTTGCTATTTTTTTGGAATTTTCTCTTACCCTTCGGGAAGGAACGAAACAAAACGATAGTTTTTATTTTCTCACTTTCTCAGCCTTTTTCAACATATTTTGGCTTGGAATGAAGCCGTAATGGTATTTTTCAATTTTTTGAATTTTTTTGATATTTTTTTGGAATTTTCTCTTCCCCGCCGGGAAGGAACGACACGGAGTGATAGCTTTTATTTTCTATCTTTCTAAGCATTTTCCCACCTATTTTGGCTTGGGATGAATCCGTATTGGTTTTTTTCAATTTTTTCAATTTTTTTGCTATTTTTTTGGAATTTTCTCTTGCCCGTCGGGAAGGAACGAAACGTAGCGATAATTTTTATTTTCTCCATTTCTCAGCGTTTTCCACCCTGTTTTTCCATGGAATGAAGCTGTAATGGTATTTTTCGATTTTTTGAATTTTTTTGCTTTTTTTTTTGGAATTTTCCCTTGCCCGTCGTGAAGGAACGAAACGGAGCGATAATTTTTATTTTCTCTCATTCTCAGCCTTTTCCAACATATTTTGGCTTGGAATGAAGCCGTAATGGTATTTTTCAATTTTTTGAATTTTTTGGAATTTTTTTGGAATTTTTTCTTCCCCGTCGGGAAGGAACGAAACGGAGTGATAGTTTTTATTTTCTCTCTTTCTCAGCATTTTCCAACATATTTTGGCTTGGAATGAAGCCGTAATGGTATTTTTCAATTTTTTGAATTTTTTTGGAATTTTTTTGGAATTTTTTCTTCCCCGTCGGGAAGGAACGAAACGGAGTGATAATTTTTATTTTCTCTCTTTCTCAGCATTTTCCCACCTATTTTGGCTTGGGATGAATCCGTAATGGTTTTTTTTCAATTTTCTCAATTTTTTTTGCTATTTTTTTGGAATTTTCTCTTACCCGTCGGGAAGGAACGAAACGTAGCGATAATTTTTATTTTCTCCCTTTCTCAGCGTTTTCCAATCTATTTTTCCATGGAATGAAGCCGTAATGGTATTTTTCGATTTTTTGAATTTTTTTGCTATTTTTTTGGAATTTTCTCTTGCCCGTCGGGAAGGAACGAAACGGAGTGATAGTTTTTATTTTCTCTCTTTCTCAGCATTTTCCAACATATTTTGGCTTGGAATGAAGCCGTAATGGTATTTTTCAATTTTTTGAATTTTTTTGGAATTTTTTTGGAATTTTTTCTTCCCCGTCGGGAAGGAACGAAACGGAGTGATAGTTTTTATTTTCTCTCTTTCTAAGCATTTTCCCACCCATTTTGGCTTGGGATGAATCGGTAATGGTATTTTTCAATTTTTTCAATTTTTTTGCTATTTTTTTTGGAATTTTCTCTTGCCTGTCGGGAAGGAACAAAACGTAGCGATAATTTTTATTTTCTCCATTCTCTGCATTTTCCAACCTGTTTTTCCATGGAATGAAGCCGTAATGGTATTTTTCGATTTTTTGAATTTTTTTGCTATTTTTTTGGAATTTTCCCTTGCACGTCGGGAAGGAACGAAACGGAGCGATAATTTTTATTTTCTCTCATTCTCAGCCTTTTCCAACATATTTTGGCTTGGAATGAAGTCGTAATGATATTTTTCAATTTTTTGAATTTTTTTGCTATTTTTTTGGAATTTTCTCTTCCCCGCCGGGAAGGAACGAAACGGAGTGATAGTTTTTATTTTCTCTCTTTCTAAGCATTTTCCCACCTATTTTGGCTTGGGTTGAATCCGTAATGGTTTTTTTCAATTTTTTCAATTTTTTTGCTTTTTTTTTTGGAATTTTCTCTTGCCCGTCGGGAAGGAACGAAACAAAACGATAGTTTTTATTTTCTCACTTTCTCAGCCTTTTTCAACATATTTTGGCTTGGAATGAAGCCGTAATGGTATTTTTCAATTTTTTGAATTTTTTTGCTATTTTTTTGGAATTTTCTCTTGCCCGTCAGGAAGGAACGAAACGTAGCGATAATTTTTATTTTCTCCATTTCTCAGCGTTTTCCACCCTGTTTTTCCATGGAATGAAGTTGTAATGGTATTTTTCGATTTCTTGAATTTTTTTGCTATTTTTTTGGAATTTTCCCTTGCCCGTCGGGAAGGAACGAAACGGAGCGATAATTTTTATTTTCTCTCATTCTCAGCCTTTTCCAACATATTTTGGCTTGGAATGAAGTCGTAATGGTATTTTTCAATTTTTTGAATTTTTTTGCTATTTTTTTGGAATTTTCTCTTCCCCGCCGGGAAGGAACGAAACGGAGTGATAGTTTTTATTTTCTCTCTTTCTAAGCATTTTCCCACCTATTTTGGCTTGGGATGAATCCGTAATGGTATTTTTCAATTTTTTGAATTTTTTGCAATTTTTTTGGAATTTTCTCTTGCCCGTCGGGAAAGAACGAAACGTAGCGATAATTTTTATTTTCTCTCTTTCTCTGCCCTTTCCAACCTATTTTGCCTTGAAATGAAGCCATAATGGTATTTTTTAATTTCTTAAATATTTTTGCTATTTTTTTGGAATTTTCTCTTTCCCTTCGGGAAGGAACGAAACAAAACGATAGTTTTTATTTTCTCACTTTCTCAGCCTTTTTCAACATATTTTGGCTTGGAATGAAGCCGTAATGGTATTTTTCAATTTTTTGAATTTTTTTGCAATTTTTTTGGAATTTTCTCTTGCCCGTCGGGAAAGAACGAAACGTAGCGATAATTTTTATTTTCTCTCTTTCTCTGCCCTTTCCAACCTATTTTGCCTTGAAATGAAGCCATAATGGTATTTTTAATTTCTTAAATATTTTTGCTATTTTTTTGGAATTTTCTCTTTCCCTTCGGGAAGGAACGAAACAAAACGATAGTTTTTATTTTCTCACTTTCTCAGCCTTTTTCAACATATTTTGGCTTGGAATGAAGCCGTAATGGTATTTTTCAATTTTTTGAATTTTTTTGCTATTTTTTGGAATTTT
>JAXUIC010000104.1:0-68733 GCA_035136125.1 Quercus rubra
CTGCATAAAAATACTACCAAAATATAAGATAAGGCTCAATCGTCCAAGATAACAGGTCTTTGTAGAATATGTTATATCTAAAGACTATCACAAGTCTAAAGGGTGTTTGAAAAGAGTTTGATTGTAAGGGCTTCAATATGACAAAGAGATCACTTGCCACAAAAAAGATAAGTTGCAAGAACAAGCGATAGTGGTGGTAAAAATTATAATATCTACAGGTTCATATAATAAACAGAACTAAAATCAATTAAGTACTGGAGTTGATTAGGATATCTTCCATCTGGACTCCATGACAGTGCACTAATTTGTTCATCATTAGGACTTCGAAGAAAATCCACCAGAATATATCGGACTCCAGAGCCCCTAGAGTTGGTTCCCAAGAAGGAAACAGCACCAGGTCTCACAGATGCTGCATTGCCTGGGAAAGAAGCAGCCCAAATGCAAATTCCGCCCCTGAAAAGTGAAATTCCATCTATTATTGAGAAATTACATGGACCTTGATAACTATAGCATATCTACCAAACAGAAAGCTAAAATGTAGACATAAATTCAAATAACTAGAATGTAACATTTATGATACTTGCTTGCATGCTACAGAAAGCACCCTCCCGCTGTTTGGCCTCCACTCAAGTACTTTAACATCTCTTTGTGATTCATTGGTCAAAATGCAGGGATCCTTTCCTTCTGTCCAAAATATAAATTGCATTGGCAGTCATTTGCAACAAGCTAAAAGGAGAGTTTTCTAAACAAACAGAGATGCTAATGAACTTACAAAAGAAGTAACTCATACTGCAGAAAAAACGATAACTTATTGACAGCATGCATAAGTTACAGACCTGAATCCTCATAGTCATGAACCATGACTTGACTTGGCCCAGATATAAATGCAATAATATGCTTATGTTGGTGCCAGCTTACTCCATGAAGATCAACCTCCGGTAACAAGTTTACCTGTAAACGTTGTAATTTTACAACACAAATTTAAGATATCCATAACCGCCTGCTTGAATACATGCTTCTCAAGTGTAATTTCTATCATGAATTCTATCAAAATGAAGTTAATAATTTTAACATTCAGTTACATGACCCGAACAGTAAAAAATAAGGTTCTGCAACATACTAGGATAGGAACGGCAAGCCTTGTGATGTACGGACAACCAATATACATGGCACTCTAAAACTTGTAATTCACAACATGTTTACACAGGGCAGTGCAGTCCCACCACCAAATTGTTATCACTTTTCAATTCACTTGATTATTTCAAAAGAGGATGGGCCTTGGTGCGGTGGCAAGCGCCTTCCACCAAAAGCGAAAGGTTGTGGGTTTGAGTCTAGAAATCAACCTCTTCAAAAAAAAAGTTGAAAGGTTGCCTACCTATCACCTCCCCTAGACCCCACAAATGGGAACTTCGCGCACTGGGCTTATTTTTATTATTTCAAAACATTTAAATTCTCTCGGTTACACATGTACCTTATTAAGCCAGAGCACATTGGCCCTTTGTTTCAAGTAACTTACATGTACAATATATCTAAATTACTAGCGAAATCATACGCTTGAACCGAAAATTTTTCTACAAACTAGAGTTAATAAAGTGTATTGAGGAGGAGAGAGTGATACATTATACATACATCATTAGGATGAAAAATGCGTGTGAGGGAGTCATTGAGAATCCCCTGAAATGCAGATATTAAACCCTTTCCTTGCTGTTCTGTGTCCTGCTCAGAACTTGGCGGCACCACCTGATTTGACTGAAATGGAACCGGGCTGAACACCATTCCCTATAACAAATGAAGAATCCAAAAAGATTTTTTTTTAAGTCCAAAGTACACTACTACTACGTGTTAGGTTTTAGTTTGTTCATCACTTTAAACTTGAGAGACAAAAATCTCTCTAATGAACCAATATGTTTAGGAAGCAATAGTGTATTTGAGCGAAAGGGTTTTAACTGAAGACACAGTAATGTAAGAAGACTTACAAGAAGTTTGGCATAGGTATCTTTGGCTCGATCGTCTGAGAGGCTCTCTGCGGTAACTGCAGAAATCTGTGTGTCAATAATTTATAAGAAAAACAACAAACCCAAAAATCATGATCTGGAGAGAGAGAGAGTACTGAGGTCTCGATTGATTTCACAGATGGTGACAGAACCAGGATGAGGAAACGAAGGCATGATGAGTGAGATGAGGAAAGGAAGGATGAGAGAAATTATCCTTCACTTTTTTCTCACTGCTGTGCTGAGTGGTGAGTGAGTACTCAAATTTTGGGGTAGTAGTTAATAAAGTTTTTCAATAAATGGAAATGAAATGGGGGAAACTTTTTAAAATAATACTAGACTACTCTAGAGTCTAGACAGACGAGAGAGTTGAAACCATGGTTTTAAAAACCGGTACGGTGAACGAACCGGAAAATGTTCTAATTACCGGTTTTATGGTCGGACTGAGGTCCGATCGATGGTCGAACCGATGACGTCATAAATAATTTAATTATTATTTATTTAAATTATATAAATAATTAATAATTTTTTAATATACTAAAAACATAATTATGCTCATATTCAAAGTTTTCCCTAGCATAAGTGAGGTCAAAGTTCAAGACAATAGGGAATGGGGATGATGAAGTGCCAACAATACCAAGCATCTTTGTTGTTTCAAGTTTTCAACTTTCATACCAACAACTTCCGACCACCACCGAAATACAAAAACAAAAGGACAACAACATTAAAAAAAAAAAAAAACAGAGCAAATCCAAATAGGAAAGAAAGAAGCAGATTGAAAATATTATTTGTTAATAGTAATATTCTGTTTGTCATTGTTAATTTGTTATAGTAATAGTTTTTAGGGCTTGGCTTGAGAGACAAATAGACAGAGAGACAAAGAAACAGGGCCAAGTGTACATTTAATCAATCTTCAATCCATATTCATACATTCGTTAGAGAGATGGTGAAGTTAGCAAAGATTCACCAATACGAGCACCATGAAGAGGAATTCGAAGATGATGATGAAGGAGAAGAAGAAGAGGATGAGGAAGACGATGGTGGAGGCAGAAACAACAACAGCAACAGTAACAGTAACAGCTCCTCTTCGCTGCTAAATAGGACTACACCTAGGTCTAGAGTCAGGGTAGGGAGCGCCGCTGCGGCTGTGCAGGGAGCGCCGCTGTGCAGAAGGCGCTCTTGTGCACAGCAAGCGCTTGACTGAGGCAGCAGAGGCTAGAGAGAGTGAGGCGAGCTTGAGCTCTTGACTGAGGCAGAGGCTAGAGAGAGTGAGGCGAGCTTGATTGCGTGAGTGAGATGAGAGTCTGAGCTTGAGGCGTGCCGCGTTAGTGAGATGAGAGTCTGAGCTTGAAGGTGAGTGAGATGAGTGACTGAGTGGCTTAGGGTTAGATTTTTCATTTTAGGACAGGGGCCAAAACGACGTAGTGTAATCACTGGGAAGTAAAAAAAATTAAAAAATTGAAAATCCCCCAACCGGTCAAGAACCGGTTCAACTTCCGGTTTTTAGGTTGAACCGGCCGGTTTTCACTGTTTAACGGTTTTTAACTTATTTTCGGTTTTTTGGTATAACCGGACCGGATTAGATGCCGGTTCCCGATCGAACCGGTCGGACCGGCCGGTTCGGTCCGGTTTTTAAAACCATGGTTGAAACAGCCAAACAGGTTCGTCGTTCATTCGTGGTAGGCGTGGGTTGGGTTTCTTCAGTGAAACGGCGTCGTCCTTGGGCGTTCTTCAGCGAAACAGCGTCGTTCTATTCTTGTGCTGGCAGCTGCAGTGGATTTCAATTTGCCCTCAGTATGTTCATTGGAGAACTCCATGTAAAGATAATTTTTCGTGTTTTCTCTTGCTTTGTAGCATAAAAAAGATAAGTACAAGGAAAACTATTTTTGGTCAATATCAAAAGTTTGACTTATTTTTAAAGACTTTTTTTCATTAAATTTTTTAAAAAACAATGCTATCTCACATCAAGCTAGATAAGGAAAGTTAGGAGGATATTTTTCAACTTATTTAAAGTTGTTATCAAATATTGGAAAATAAGATAGTTTTATAGAAAATGCTTATTGGAAAATGACTCATTTTCTAAAAAACATCATTGCTGAAACAAACAGAGCGTTGAGTTGAAGCCGCACCGTTTTGAGAAGGCTAACATGGATAGGTGACAACGCAGAACAACCCAAATTTTAGTAAAATCCTTTACAATTTACCCAAAAAATTAAGAAGATCAAATTTTTTTATTATTATTATTATATATAAAGATTAAAGAATGGATTTTTATAAATAAAATTATTTTAAAAAATGGAAAAATTTTTAAATTTTTATAAAATAACATTTTCATAACAATCATCTCATGCTTGGATGAAATGATTCATATTTTATATAAATTAGGGTCTGTTTGAATACCTTTATTTTGTTAAAATAACATTTTCATAACAATCATCCTATGCTTTAATCAATTTTGTCCAACCAAAACTTAGTAGTTGATTTTGGGGGTGGAAGAGTACGTTTGTTCGATAATTAGGTCTATATAAAATGTGCCATATCCTTAAAATAAATATTAAAAAAAAAAAGTGCCATATGACCTAATGCGAGAAAATTGGGGATTTTATTTCTACTAACAAAAATTTCAACATTAAAATTGAAATCGTCTTTTGTAGTAATGATTTTGATGTTAAATAGTGAAATCATATTTCCTCAAAAGTTGAGATTTTTTTTTTTTTTAATAATTTTAAGGATTGGAAATGGTATAAGATTTCATTGAAGTGGGTCAAGACCTAAAACAGGTATATGGGTGCTCAAGGACCGAGGAGAAAGTTGAAGAGTTGCAACATTGGTGTGAGGATGCCATGAGCCACAAGCCCGAGGAGGAAAGCCACCCAAGGAAAGGAAGAAGTGAGTCAAGGTACTTTAAGGCATTCTAAGTGGGAGCTTGAGTCTAAAGAGAGAGAGAGAGAGTTAGTGGACATCAGGGAAGGTTCTGGTCTAGTATGGCCTGTTGCATCCGCATTAAATTGTGGGCAACAGCTTTATTAGCCACATTGATGACGAAGTGAGCTGAACAGTGTAAGTCACAACTAAGCAAATTCCTTCCATCACCTTCTTCAGATGTTAAAAGCAACAAGTGCCATGAGAGGAGGGATATTAGGTGAGAATGGATGGTTGAGATATGATAGAGGTTGCATTGGAAAAGGGAATGAGACACAAGTATCAAAAAAGAGAAAAAAGATTAGAAGAACACAAAGAGGAGAGAGTGAACAGTGCCATTTTTCTATATAGCATCGACCTCCTCGGGCTAACTTAGAGGAGGAGCTTAGCTCATCTATTCAATAATGTAAGTCTTTTTCCCCTAATTGTCACCCTTGGGCAAAGCCCCCTTTTGTTGTTCGTTTCCCTTTCTTACAAATTTATTAATTTAGGCCAAGGCTGGACTATACCACTTGTTGCTCAAAGTGGGCCTAGGCTATTGGATCTTCTGGTCCTTACAAGGTACATCACACTAAAGAGTTGATTATCAGCTCTCAAGGTCGGCTCAATATATTGGGAACCTAAGGTGACAACTTTAAAAGGGTGTTTTTCATATTTAAATATTAATTAAATCATATTATTTAACTTTTGATATCAATTTTTTCTTCAATTACAATTTATTTTTCTTGCCTTTTGAGATGCAAAATAATTAATTGAGTTTTTGTATTCAAATTTTGCTAGCATTTTATTTTTTATTTATAAAACGACTATGTGTGGGGAGTGGATTCAATTCTAGACCGAGGCCCAAAGGGCTTGAAAGCTCATACTAGAAAGGATGGGCTAGGTCCATCTCTATGAATCATAAAGGGAAGTGTCCCCCCACCCCCCCCAAGATAATTCCTAAGGAGTTCTGGATATGCCACTAACATTGAAACTTTCATCCAAGGTAATGAACACAGGTGACCTTGGAGAATACAAATTGCATTGATGCAATTAGCTTTTGGAAATTGTAAAGGTTCAAAATATACGCACCCTGTTTTCACACCCGTTGCTTTTATATTACAGTGGGATCTGAATGCAGTGAATGCTTGGAGCAATGTTATAGATACAAATCAAGCTATTATTAGTTCTTATCTAAACCCACAATTAATCACTTTTTTACCTACCACTAAAAATTTGTTACATTAGCCAGGTGTGAAATTGTTGTCATTTTTTCGTCTAGACTTTCTCAAGTACTTGTGTGAGGGCTATGATAATTTCGGTCATTTTTACTATGCGTATAGCACCAGACCTGGTTTTTAAAAGATTTTTTATTGGACTAATTGGGCTTGTTGGATTAGCTTTAGGCCCAATTATTTAAAACAAATTGTGATTTTAAAATAAAAACAAAAAGAAGGAAAAATTACTAAGACCAAAGTTCTTATAAGGGTCTCTGAAACAAATCTCACAATATATACAATAGATAGAATATGAAAATAACATATCTAAATGACAATCAACCGAGCTACTGTCTAGTACCTGCGTATTAGAAAATTACAAATTATCCAAAACACATAATAAAACAAATTACAGATTATCCATTGATAAAATGTGCATCTATCTTCCTTTTACTGGCAGAGAAAGAAAACCGTGTGCCAATGGACTTCGACTTTTAGAAGAGGATGATACATAAGTACCACTAATAGCAGACATCCTGTTGTAGCAAAGAACAGAGTTATCTTTTTTTAACAAACAAAACCAACCAAACCAGCCACAACTAACAGCAAAAGAAATAAGTAGCTTCCAAACCAGCCAATTTGGTCCAAACACAAAGAAATATATAATCTGCTCCAAAGAAAAAGGAAACAAAAACGATCTGTGTTGAGAAATATAGAGCACATTTTCAAGGTAATTGCCCATACAAAGTGAGTTAAAGAAGGAAAGAGTGTCTAGCTTCCAATTAGCCAAAGATAAAAAGTGCCTACATTCCAATTTCCTAACTATAAATGAAGTATTCTTTTTCAATTTTAAACTAAGCACCCAATTTCTGATTTAAGCTAATTACTTAATTTTCTTTGCATATTCTAGGCAGTAGATTACAATAATCAAACTAGGGTCAGGAACATTCAAAATCTCGCAAAAGACACTGAGCACCAGAATTTATAGTTAGTCCCAGAACATGCCACAATGAAAGCCAATCTTACCGAGCAATGCTAGCAAATCACTTAAGCATAAAGATCAGTAATTGTGCTTGAACTTGAACCTGATTCTGAATCCAAATAAGCTGGGAAAAAAAAAAGAACAATAAGTCAACTTTGCTTTAATAAAAGATATACTTAAATATATAAGAAAAGTTTGGAGGATTCCAAAATATTACCCAAGTCATATTCCTCAAATTGTTCCACATCATCCATTGCTTTTCGAAGAGAAATTGGCACTGAGGCTTGAAGCCAATTTTGTGTGCATATAAGAGCTTGTATCATTTTAGGAGAAAGTGAACTACAAAATGGATCAAGTATACGCCCTCCCGTACTAAAAGCTGACTCATAAACAACAGTAGAAAATGGTACTGCTAACACATCTCGTGCCACTTGAGATAATATTCAATACCTACTAGAATTGTTCTTCCACCAACTCAATATATCAAATTTCCCATCATCTGTGCCTTCACAATTTTCAGCCAAAAATTTATCCACCTCATTCTTGCAACCCATAAACTGTCTCTCCTCCAAAAACCTCCGATATCGAGAGGCAATAAGCTTACATGGATCATCATAATTCACGTGAACTTGTATCATTGATGTTTCATCCTCACACTCTACTTGTACACTTGGTGAATCGATTGAAGCATGATGCTCATACAAACGAGTCAATGCATCTTTCACTTCATCAAGCATCCCATTAACCACAACATCATTATATATCTCCGAGAAACAAAACTGCAAGTAAGTCAATTTCTTTCGGGGATCAAGCACCACAGCAACATATAAAAGGAGATTTATTTTATTCCTATTCCCCCAATATCTTTCAAATTTGCGTTTCATATTTCTTGCCATTGAAGAAAAAATATAATCATGACTTCTAATTAATTGATCAAAGTTGGTTTGGATCACAAAAATATCATCAAAGAAAGCATTGGATGTAACATACATCGAACCTGAAATGTTGCATCATAAAAAAGTTTCAAAAATTTCACCAAAGACTTACAATTTTTCCAATCTTCCTCATTTGGAGGTCCCCCACATAGTGTTCCACTATTCCGACACTCATCTTTATCTATAAAGTAAACCCGGTAATTTGAATCCTCATCCTCCAATCGCTCAAATGCCTTTTTAAATTTTTCTGCATTTTCCAACATTTGATAGGTGGAATCCCACCTAGTTGGTACATCTAGGCACAGAAGATTCAGGGACTCAATGTTTAGTTTCACTGCATAATTCTTAAAAGCTTGGAATCTATTTGGAGACGACTTCACATACCTCACAGCATCACGCACCCTAGCAATAGAGACATCAAGTTCTTTTAATGCATCACCTACAACAAGATTTACAATATGAGCACAACACCTCATGTGTAAGAACTCATGCCCTAAGATGGTCCCCTTCCAATCTTTAGTTACTCTCTTTAAGAACTGGACAATGGTACCATCTGAGTTGGCATTCTCTACGGTCAAAGTGAAAATGCTATCAATGTTCCACTCAAGCAAACATGTTTCAATTTTCCTACCAATGGTTTCTTCCTTTTGGTCATCAACTAGACAAAAGTTCAAAATTCATTTATTTAGCTTCCAATCATCATCAATAAAGTGACAAGTAAGACACAAGTAATTTATGTTTTGAATTGAAGTCCATGTGTCAGTGGTAAGGCAAACCCTACGACCTCTCAAAGCTTCCCTCAACGTCTCCCTTTCAGCAAAATAAATGTTTACCACATCTCTAGCAACTGTAAGATGAGAAGGGATATTACAAAACTCAGGTTGCAACACATTACAAAATCTTCTAAACCCATAATTCTCTACAAACTTAAAGGGCAATCCATCTATTATAATCATTTCAGTAAGAGCTTTTCTACCAGCCTCCAAGGTAAAGCTCGTTGCCACAAGATTAAGACCCTCCTCCCCTCGTGTGGGTTCAAAAGACAAGGTTTTTTGTCTCTTAGGCAATTCCTTATAAGGATACTTGGGACAATTTACCAAATGAGACAACAAGTTACTCGACTCAACAAGGTATTCTTTTTTACAATAATTACAAACAATTCAGATTGACCCTCCTTGTCCTCTATTTTTTCAAAATGATCCCAATCATGAGATTTTTTTCTATGACTACTAGCAACCTTTTCACTCAACTCAACCTTATTATTAGGTGAAAGTGAGGGATTCTCAACTGAGCTTGGAGTCGCAACAGCTTGAGTAGCATAAATGTCTTTAGTTCCAAAAGCTTGGGTAGCATCTATGGGTTGAGTTCCAGCAACATGGATAGTGTCCTTGGGTAGCACTTCACTAGGAGTAGGAGGATCCATGACCTGGAGCCATATCAAAAGAAAAATTATCATATTCGAATCCAAATTGTCCAAGAAATATCATTGATACTGTTTCCAAGTCAAGCAAGTAACACCCATGTGAGACCTTTTGTATCAGAAATACCAATTGAAATCTCCAAAACTTGGAATAAAATAAATAAAATAACTTTATTCAATATCCAATTCAAGTAACAGCTAGAATTTTAATTGTGTATTTGGAATTAGCATAAACTAACAATACACAGTCCACCCTTTATATTATCAAATCAAATAAACAATCCACCTCTACAAAGTCTACCTTCAATTTGTACACCACAGTTGACAAACTAACTTAAAAAAGAGAGGTTAAATTTAGGGGCCTGGGACAATTTGGCAGAAACCTAAGGCTCTCTTTGTAATTTCTATACACTGCATCAACTGACACCAACTGCCCATCTCTTCCTAAAACTCTAAATTCTTCTCAATGAAACAAGAGAGTTTCACTTGAACAACAGCTTTAATGGGAGGGGAGACAACTCTGGTGCAAGGCAGAAACTATTCAGGATAAACAGATTTCAGTTTCAGTTTCAGGTAAGTGATAATCCATGGTCTTCTCTCAGGGCTAATACATGTTTCGGCTGTGTGGTGAATTCTTCTTCTTTGGCCAAGTATTCTTGCTAGCATTTTTTGATATCCATAGTTGTAACTTTCACTTTTTAAATCTTCAAGTAACTTTGGATTGAATTAGAATCTGACACTAGTTTTGGTTTGGGATATAGCCATATAGGAAAGGAACTCTCTTCATGATTCATCCTTTCCAGCCTTGGTCTTTGAATTTTTAGCTATTCCTTGATTTGATTACAATTCCAATTACATGTTTTTTGTACTCTTTTTATTTTTGTACTCTGACTTCATTGATTATTCACATAAGTGACAACTTGTAAAGTTGAATCCCCTTTTAGAGGTCTTTTGGCTATGTATTTTGCTTCTAATACTTGGACCAATACTCTGACCTCTTTCTCTTGCTCTTCTTGAGTTTCTTAAGCTATGCTAAAGTAAATTTCAGCTTTATTCCATGTTAATGTCTCCTTGTGACAGCTTTCGCATAAGTTGTGTTACCATGGCTCTAGGTTTTATTTACATCATCATGTTTGGATTAAACCATCATGTGACTTTAGGTTAAGCCGCTTATCCAGTCCAAATATTTTGGTTTATGCCTTGATGCTGTTCTAAATTGTGTTTGCCTTAAGCTCAAAGGTTTGGTTCAAGTATCCTTAAGATACCATCTTGAAATGCAATAATCGTTTCATTTCTCCTTTGAGGCTTTCAAGCCCTTTAACTTCTCTTATTTGAATTTGCCAAAGCAAGTATGAAACTAAAGGAAAAGACTCCAAATTTCTAAGTCACTTTACTTTTGTTAAAAAACTCATTTTCAGTATGATTTTTCTAAGCTTACTTTGGTAGAAAAGTTGTAAATCCTAACGGATTCTTGAACCTTGAACTTGATCTAAATGTGCTTCTTTTGTGTCCTTTGGAATCTAAGTGTCTTGCTTTCACGACTAGACTTGTATTTTTCTTCTTTTTACTACATGCATTGCCTAGTCGTATGGCCTATCTTGTTAAGTTCTAGTAACTTCACTATTTGCATGATAAACTTTGTACCTTGATTGTCTAAGCTTTGTACTCTTGAGAAGACTTTACCAATTGCAAACTAGCTTTCCAAATCTAAATCCTGCTTGTTTCTATGGCAGTCACTAGATTGTATCTACTTTCCACTCATACAAAATTGAGTCTAATTTCAAGCATTCACTGCTACTTACTTTTTCATCCATATCTTTAATTCCAGTTTCAAGCTTTAGAATTAGACTTGAACTTTATTTCATTGAGAAGGGAAGTTAGCTGAGTTCCTTTTATGTTTGGCTCAGATTTGAATATGTTCTCCTGTTTTGCTTATGCAAGTGATATGTTTGTAAATTTTAAGCTTTTAACTATGTTTTTTTTTTATTATCACCTTAATATTTTAATCATCTTGAAAATATATTTTGGCTCATTCGGATCACCAATGAGATATTTGGCTCCGTTTGTGATATGATCATGAACTTTGCATCACCCAAGTTGATGTAAAGGCTTACCAACAATGCCATCGCTAAATGCTTGTATATTTCTTCCATATGTGTATCAAACAAATCTAAGGTACTGAAACTTTCAGTCCAGTACCATGTTACCTTACCTAGCCAAGCCAAATGACACATGCACTGTGCCATATGTAGTTAAAACTTTTCAACCAAGCAGGTCTACATCATCTAAGTCCATAAAAGGCAAATTGAACAGAACTGTATGATCAATATTTGATATCAAATTCAAAATAATTGGCATGACATTCCCAATGTCGAAGAAACTTGTAAGAAACCTTTATTTAGATAATCACAATTACTATGTATCAGAAACTTGTCATGCCCCAATTTATCCAAAACCTGAACCACTGAAGCTAAATTCCAAAGGCACTAACTATGTATCTACATATGATGATGTATGGATGCAAGAGAATAATTTTTGGCTTAATGTTTCTAATAAGAAATTTCTATTTTTCATAAGGAGCTTTGCCTACACTAAACGGCCAAATGTCTTCACTCTAAAAAACAGCACCTTTTGCCTTGAATATGTTTAATTCTTTCCCTTTAGAAATTTTACAGCTGATTTTGTTTTTTGTTTTACTCTTTTACTTTTCTTTTGTCATCGTCATGAGCTGGAGCTGATGGTAAATCAATAGCAACACAATTTGTGCTCTGCCTTTACTTATTGCATTTCCATCATCATTATTGAGAATGGGGTGGTTCACCCTTTTTCTTTTTTTTATTTAAATAAATTTTGATAGTTACAATGAGGAGGGGGATTTAAACCTAGGACATCTCCATTGGAAATTGGTTCTAGTTAGCTTAATTGGCAAAGGCTCTTGTCTTCAAATAAGATACACCAAAAACCAAAAACCGATTGATATCTTGGCCGGATGATAAAGAACAATCCTTTCGGAGCAGATACTATAGGTTGAAATTCTATTGTCAAAAAAAAAAATCTTATCAAAGAATGACTATAGCAAAAGCACAAAAAACCCAATAGCTTCATTCTAAATTTCTAATTAATCACTGCAATTTGAGTTAAAGTTTTTCTTTTGCTCTTAAAATAATCAAAATCCTTCAAATATATTCTTGATTAAACTTAATTTTCTTCATGAACAAAACAAGATAGAAGCATTTGTACTTATTTAATTATTTAATGAAAAACCCATTTTTTATCTGAGACATGCCACTTAACAGAGGCACAATGAAAAGAAAATGCAAAAGCCATAACAACTTTAACGTAAACCATGCATCAATCATGTTTAAATGGCAAAGCTAATGAAGTTTTACAAGGAATTATATAAGAGAGAGAGAGAGAGAGAGATGATCCGTACGGTTTAGTGGGTACCGCCAGTGAAGGATCTCTCTGCCAGTGAAGAATGCCGCCGAAGTTGTGGGACAGAAGAGTGAAGACTAGAGATAAAGAGAGAGTGAGAGAGGAGGACGTTTTCGTGGGACTGAGGAGAGAGAGAGAGAGAGGGAGTTCTGTCAAAATGGCAGTGTGCGTTTGGAGCGGGAGGGAGGGTTTAATAATTTTAATGATTCCTCTTTTTTCATTTTTCCCTCCTTCTCCTTCTCCTTCTCCTTCTCCTCCTCCTTCTTCTTCTTCTTCTATTTTTAGGGGAAATTATGGCAATTGCAATATTGGTCGATTTAGCCCTTAACATTTTAAATATAAAATTTAGTATTTAAACTTTTGATATTGTACCAAAATCATTTATAAAAAATATTAATTTGTCTAACATATTTACTAAAATGTTATTATTTTTGTTTTTTATTTTATTTATGAGGGCATAGTTGATGAATTTTGGTTATTTTTTAAAGGAGAGACAAAGGATTGAGGGGTATTTGAAGGGATATTTAACCTTAGGCTCTGTTTATATCAACATTAATGTTTTCTAGAAAATAGTTTATTTTCCAAATAACATTTTTTAGAAAACTGTCATATTTTCTAGTGTTTGGTAACGACCTTGAAAATGAGCTTAAGAATATTTTCTGGTGTTTTGTATATATTTTTTTTGAAAAAAATTTCTTGTATAATTTAAAACATGTATATTATGTAAACTAACTAATGTAATCATTATAAATAAAAAACCAAGAATGAATTTGGTTTTCATACTAAAATTTTGACAATAGATACAATCAAAATTATTTAGTTGTCAATTTTTCATAATCTCTACCACTCATCTTGCTCATATATATAGATAGTAATGTACGTACACACACATATATCAATCATTTGTTTATATATATATATATATATATAAATTTGATAGGGGAATACATTTTCAATAAGTATAAATAACAATAACTTTTAATTGTCTACTATTTTTGTTGGTATACTAATTGTCTACTATGGTCAACCACAAGTTTTCAATATTATTCTAAATTACGTATTTACATAATTTACTATATAATATATCATCACTGCATAGTATCTATCAACAAAAAAAGTATTTGCCAACAAATGCAATTCTTCTAAACAATTATCATTCATTATATAACAATATTATTAGTCTACGGTAAAGATTGTCTCATGTAAAAAAAAATTTAGAGCAATATAGGAACTATGTTTAAAATTTTCATCTTTTACTTCATTCATTCTTTCTTCTTCTTCTTCTTCTTCTTCTTCTTTTTTTTTTTTTTGGTACTTTATGTACGAAAAAGAAGTAACTTCTGTCTAGAATCCATCAAACTGAAAATTTCTTAGAGAAAAAAGAAAATCGAGCTTGAAATTCAAAGCAAAGAATTGGGATTTTGGTAGAGATGAATGAAATAATTACCACTGCAAATTTGTTCTCCTTTGCAAGTCAAAGCTATTGACCGATCAGTGAAGGAAAAAAAAATTTTAATCAGAGAATTGTGTTACAGAGGAGAAGAGAAACATGGAGAAAAGAGAGAAGAGAGATCTATAGGAAGAGGAGAGACCAAAGTTAGTGACAGTAAGGGTGTGAGGAGAGAAAAAGCAAAGGGAAGAGAGAAAAAGTGAGAAAATTTACCATGAGAGAGAGAAGGCGCCAAAAAATTATGTTTCCCATGGCTATAGACAAAGATAATATTTATAGGAGATGTAACGCATGAGAGAGAGATTATTTTCCAAATAAAAAAAAAAATTGGAAAACAATCTATGGAAAATTAAGCCTTATTTTTATTAGGGTTTTCTATTGACCAAAGGTAGTTTTCTATTAGCCAAGTTTTTTTTGTTCTACCAAATACTAGAAAATGTGAAAAACTATATTTACAGAGAGTTTTCCAATGAAACAAACAGAGCATTTGGTAGGGTTGGTTAGGATTGGGTGTAACCCAAATTTGGTTCAACTCAAATTAAGTTTCGATAATAAATTTATTGGATTAAAATAGATTGTAAAACCTATGACCTTTATTTGATTTTTTGACGAGTTAGGCCAATTTGAAATAACTTGCATTTTTTCACATACAAAAAATAGTATTAAATAAAAAAATATTAGAATATATGTGTGTGTGTGCGAGCATGCGCCCCTCATTTTAAATACAAATAAGAGAATAAGTAAATGAAACACTTAAAAATTTAAAAATTAAATAATACAACATAAAACTTTAAGTCTTTGGTCCAAAACTTTCTATTCTTATAATTTGGGGAAAATGGGTATTTGCTTCTAATTTACAAACTATACAACAAAATGTCATTGTTTTGAAACAATTTAGCAAAATGTCTCTATTTTTGAAACTCAATTTTAACAAAATCGAGTTACAGATGGAACTCGGCATTAACAATGTCGAGTTCTATGCTAAACACTAAGAGCATTTGGCACACCAAAAACTAAGAGCATCAACATCAGGTGTGCCTTTTAGCACACCAAACACTAAAATCCCACCGACACTAGATGTTCCAAATGCAAATTTGGCATTTGCTACAGTACCATCCTTAATAGCATCAGCATTGGTGATGCAAAAAATTTAGCAATTTGACATCACAAAAAGCCACTTTATTTATTTTAACTTACCATTTCACAACTCACTCCACATCAATGCTCTTATTTTCACATCAAAGTTAAATATTATTTATTTATTTATTTATTATTTTTTTCTCTATCTTCATCTTTATCTCTCTATCTTCTCCCTTCCTTCAACCCACATCCATTCACGACACCACCATCACCACAACCAGATTAGGAATCACAACAGATAACCCAAACCCACAATAATGGTTAGAGCTTCAACCCAAACCTACATAAATCTCAATCATAAACACAAACCACAAACATAAACCCACAAACACAAATCCACAAACACAAACACAAACACAACCTAATCCTCGTCCCCGATCTCGATCCTAACCACAACATAAAGCCTGATCCTAACCTAAACTCATAATCGGAAACCCCAACGACCCACCACCACTAGTAGCAATAAAACGACCCACACCACCACATTACTACCAAAAAACCTTACAAGGATTGGAATTAATTCTGAGGAAGGAACCGTGTGCTGAGTGCATAAGTACCATGGAGGCAATGGTGAGAGCTTCGGCCACCACCATGGAGGCATTGTCAGTGGAGGCCGATTAAGAGTGGAGAAGATGAAAGAGAGGTGGACAAGTGAGAATGAAAGAGAGAGAAGTAATAAAGTAATGGTTTTTAATTTTAGCTTGTAGCTATAGTAAACTGGTAGTGATAGTAGCTATGTTGCTAAAAATTTTAGCTATACCACTACTGATGTTGCATGTTTTTTGGTGTTTGTAGTGCTAAAAATAGCAATTTGACTTTCTAGCACCACCAATACTAATGCTATATAGAATGATACAAACAACAAATACTAAAATTTTATTATTATTCTATTTAACTTTTCTTGAATTTTTTTTTACAAAATAACATCATTTTGCTAACAATTTCGTTATTTAGCAACGTTTCCAAACTATTTAGGAAACTAGCATCTCGAGTCTCCTAGATTCCAGTTCACCGTAGCAAATCGAGTTCCTAGAACTTGATTTCTATTTGCTGGCAAAGCTGAACTCAAGTCTTAAAGGCTCGAGTTCCCTAAAGACATCAAAAAAGATCACAACAAAGAACAACAGAAACACAACGAAGAAACAATAGAAACACAATGATGAAGAAACAGAAGAAACAACATAAACAACAAAGACTCCAAGAAGATCAAACCCAAACAACCCATGAACCACGAAGATCACAATGAAGAAAAAACAACAAAGGCTCCAAGAAGATTAAACCTAAACAACGAAGATCAAACCCAAACCGCGGAGATCAAACCCAAACAACGAAGATCGTTTCCAAACAACGAAGATTAAACCACGAAGACGAAGGCGATTGAACTTAAGCCACGAAGGCTTCATTTTCTTCTCTGGGTCTTTGGGTTTGTTGATGTTCCTTCCTTCGTTTTCTTCTCTAATCTTTGGGTTCATGGGTTTTGCCGTTGAGTTCATGGGGTTCTTTTGCTTGGGTTCGTGGGTTTGTTGCTTGGGTTCGCTGCTTGGGTTCGTGGGTCGCTGCTAGGTTTGCCACTCGGGTTTGTGGATCTCTTGCTTAGTGTGATTTCTGCTTTGATCTCTTGTTTGTGTTTGTGTTTTTATTGTTTCTTTGGTTGTTTGTAGAAACTCGTGGATTTTTTTTTTTTTTCAGAGGGAGAAGAGGAAGAGACTAGATGAAGAAGAAGAAGAAGAGACTCATGTTTTTTGATTTTTTGGTTTTCTTTTGTGGAAAGACTCGAGTTCTATATGGATTTTCATGGAAATTAAGTCTTTAATACTTGAGTTGCTATAGTGAACTCAATCTTGAGATGTTAGTTTCCTAAATAGTTTGGAAACTATACTAAGAGCATTCTTATCAAAGGTGTTAAAAATGCTATATGCTATTTTTTAGCATTTTTAACACCTCAAATCATAAAAACCCTTCTTTATCAAGGATGTCAAATTTTAAAAATTTTAGCAACTTGCTGTAGTGATGTTTTATTACTAGCAAATCATTGTAGCAAGTTGCTACTATTTTTTATTATTTTCTTTCTTTCCTTTTCACTCTCTCTCTCTCTCTCTCGTGCTTTTCGTCCCCCTCTCTCTTTCACTCTTTTCACCTCTCTGTTTTCCTTTCTCTTTGCATCTCGAGTTTGTGGGTCTTAGGTATGGCTGGGTTGAGTCGGCATTCTTGAGACCAAAGAGGCTAGGCTGCTGGGGTGGTGGTCATCGGAGAGGTTAGAGTGGGTTTTGTGGTGGGTTCAGATCGAGGTGAGTTTGATTTGATTTTAGATCTTGATTTGGTTTTGGGATTGTGTTTTGGTTTTACAGTGTGAAGGAGGAAGGGGAGAGGAAAGTCAAGCTACCGCCGTGGAAGAAGATGACAATGAGGAGGGAAGTGGTGTCCGTGTCCATGTCTGTGGGAACGAAGAGGCGGAACCAGATCAGCAGTTGATGGTGCCGTCAGTTTGGGTCTTCCATGGAAGGACCAAGGAATTAGAATCTAATGGTTTGTTTTTGTGTGTGTGGGTGTGTGCTACAAAGTTGAAGAAGGGATGAACTTTTTTTTTGGTTGATTTTGGAGGTTGGGGGTTGAGGTTGTGGTTGGTGGTGGTGGCCGTGGTTGTGGTTGTGGTTGTAGGCGGTGGTGGTAGTGGGTTTGTTGGGAGTGAAAGAGATGAAAATGAGAATAAAAAATAATAAAAAATTAATATTTTAATGAAGCGGTAAAAATATAAATTTTTGATGTTGGTTGTATTGTAAAGTGTGATGTTAAAATTGATAAAGTAGGTTTTTGAGATTCATAGGCCCTATTTGGTAAACTATCTAAACAATATATTTTCAGTTTTTAAAGAATATTACACACATTTTCATACATTTTTTTTTTTCATCCATACGTATTTTAAAAAATTATAAACAATATTCCTCAAACTCTCTTAGCCTCATTTTATCTAGAACTCAAATTTTATCTAAAACTCAAATTTTAAACAACATTACACACTTTTTCACTCATACATATATCAAAAAACTACAAACTCAAACTCCTCTACCAATTACTTCAATTTTTTGAAATGCTCTAACTAACAAAATTGATTAAAAATGAGTGTTATTTTGAGGAAAAAAAATCGCTTCTCTCCGTTCCCTTAACAGTAGCACATCTCTCTCTCTCTCTCTCTCTCTCTGCTGGTCTCCTTCTGTATCTCTTCTCTCCCTTTCTTTCTCTCACAGCCATCCCCGCCGATCTCAACAAGTTGTCCCCCAACCCACGCCGCGCCGTCCACCATGCCGCACCGCTGACGCGGATGTGAGCTCGCTCCTTTTGTTGCTGGGATTTCTATGCCACTGTTGTGGGCTGATTTTGGTAGTTATGGTGGTGGTAGGGAATTTCTTTTCAAACTTCCATGGCCAACCAAGCTCCTCCTTGACAAATCTACGTCCTTCAGTTTGGGTTGATTTTTGCAGTTCTCTCTCATGCGATGCTCTGCTCATCGTGATTTACCGACTTTGTTTGAAAATTTGTTGATTTTGTTTTTTTGGGTTAGTTTAGCCTAAAATTGTGCAGAGGCTCTTACTCCGCAACTGTTGTTTTGCCCAAACGGCACGAGGTTCGGATTCGGATTTAGCAGAACAACTCAAGTATCAAGAAGCCTCGCTCGCATCTTCATTTCAACACAAAAAACAGGTTCTCTCTCTGAATCAAATATCATGAGGGCATTATATAGAGTCAGACCCATTATCCTTCACTCTACGCCTTCTTCTTTCCCTTTCACAGACCCACAAAAATGCCCATTTGGCCCTTTCAACTCCTTCACTCAAAAGAGGTTCAAAAAGCCAGTAATCTCAGCTCGAACTCGCTTAGAGGACAGAGTCAGAGACCCAAAGCTAGACAAACTAATAACCCACCTCAAAAAACTCAAAACCATCCTCAATCTCCACCAACTTATGTCAAACAAAAAACGTGGTCCCTTCGTTTCATTACAACTCATGTCCAGGTGGAAAAACATCGTTGGACTAAATGTCAACATAGGCACATTTATCAACAAATACCCACATGTTTTTGAGGTTTTTAAACACCCAATTAGGAGGAATCTTTGTTGTAGAGTTAGGCAAAAGATGAAGGCTTTGATAGAAGAGGAAGAGAGAGTTGTGAAAGAATGTGAATTAGAAGCTGTACAGCGTGTAAAGAAGTTGTTAATGATGTCTGTAAATGGGACTCTTGGTGTTCATGCTTTGAGATTGATTAGAAGGGAATTGGGTTTGCCTGAGGATTTTCGTGACTCAGTTCTGGCTAAGTATAATGCTGATTTTAGGTTGGTTGGGTTGGAGATAGTTGAATTGGTTGATAAAGATGAGAGTGTGGGGGTTGCAAAGGTTGAATTTTGGAGGGAAAAAGAGTATAGAGAGAAGTGGTTGAGTGAGTTCGAGACCAAATATGCATTTCCTATCAATTTCCCTACAGGGTTTAAGAAAGAAGCAGGGTTTAGAGATAAGTTGAAGAATTGGCAAAGGCTGCCTTATTTGAAGCCTTATGAGAGGAAAGAGGTTGTAAAGTTTCGAACTTGTGGTGGGATTGAGCAGTTTGAGAAGCGGGCGGTTGGGATTCTTCATGAGTTCTTGAGCTTGATGGTGGAGAACAAGGTTGAGGTTGAACGGTTAGCTCATTTCAAGAGGGATTTTGCTATTGAAGTTAATGTGCGTGAACTACTTTTGGAGAACCCTGGAATTTTTTACATTTCTACTAAAGGGAATGCACAAACGGTTTTTCTTAGAGAGGCGTATAGTAAAGGGCATTTGATTGAGCAAAATCCAATATATGTTGTTAGAAGGAAATTGTTGGACCTTGTCTTGCAAGGCTGTCGAAGTACTCGAGAACTGGCAGCTGAGAAGGAAATCAAGGATCTGAGTAGTTCTGCGGGGTGTACAGCAGATGGAGGTAGGAGAGATGGTGACTGGGTTATCCCAATTTTGGAGAATTTTGACAATGAAAATCCCTATAACAGTGTGAGTGAAATCAGCGAGTAATCAGAGTTTACTGAATTCAATGAGAAAGGAAGTGGTGAAAGTGAAAATTGCATTGAGGGTTGAATCAATTAAGCCATATGATGGTCTACATTTATTCTCCAGCAAGTGTGTATATGTGAATAGGTCCAACAATGACCCATAATGTTGAATAGGTCAGATTGTGGCCATGGACCTCAAGAAGGTTCCGTCAGACAATGACCCACTCAAGAGTCAAGTAACTCACCTTGGACATTGAGTATGGTAAGTTTCATATTCATTAAAAATTCTGTCTTGATTGTATGCTTGTATGTGTGAATATGGCCTGGGTATAGGATTTATTGATTGGTTCAGTAAACATCTGTTTAGCACTGGAAGAACATTTGTTCATAATAAGCATTGGTTATCTCATGATATCTGTGTAGATTTTCCCTTGTATTATAGCGAAAGCATTTATCATTTGCTTGAAAGTAGTCATGGTTCCTCCTGTATGCTAAATATTGCTATGTCTGTTGAAACTATTTTTTCTCTAAAGAAGCTTCAGACATATCCCTTAACATACTTCTTTGGGTATATTTCTGTCATTTTATTTGTAATGAGTGCCCTACTTCAGAACAATCTGCAGAACCAAAAATCTGTTATTCAAAGCAGGTTAAATTCTTGGTCTATCTAGGCTTGTTGATTCACTTGTTGGAGAAATCTATTCTTTGCATATCTTATGGTGAATAAACTCTATCTCTGACTTACCATCTAATCCCGGTGTTGGTTTATGCTTTATATTCTCAACCATTTGGGGGAATAGTGTTTGTGACAATTGATTTGCTCATAATAATAAAATTATATAATGTCTTGTTTCTTGTTTGGTTAACAATAAGGCCTTGAAGTTTCTGCTAGTTTCCATCTACTTGCTGGAAATTCAATATATGCTTCTTCATGGCTATTTCATTTTTTCATTTTTTGGTTCTTTGTTTGTATGTGAGGCTGTGAGCCCACTAGCTTAGAGTTTTACAATTTTTGTTTATATTTGTCTGCTCATTAGCATATTTTGGTTGTTTTTCTTATTGGTTGTCCAAATTTCTGAAACACTTGCTTGGACAGTCATTTTAGTGTTTGTGAAATAAAAATTCTATGTTCTGGTAAAGGTTCAGCTGTCACAATTTTTCAGATTTCCTTGCTCCCAAATGCTTGTCTTCTTTCATACCTAGAGCCCAAATTGACCCTGGGGGTTGAGAATTGTGATAAACACCTGATGTGTAGACTCAGATAAATAGTTATGAATCATCCAACCTTTAGAGAAGAAAAGAAAATTATGAATTAATTGTATCCTTATCTAAATTCTTTGACAGTCCCTGCTATTCAAATGAAAAATGTATGATTAAAAACTGAAGTCTTCAAAAAAAGACCAAAGTCTTGAATTTCATTGTAAATCAATGTTCAATCCCTCACATGTTTTGTTTATCTGTTTCCATCTTATTATATTCGCTATCACTTTTATCATTTCATATTTTCTTTATTTTTGAAATTTTTGGTCATTGTAATGTGTTGTGCAATAGCGGAAGCTCTAACATCAATTATTATAATTTGGGGTTAGTGGAAGAACATTCACATGAACAAGAAAGTAAAACATCCACAAGAGACAACAATATTTATCATAGTTCGGCCAACTCCTTGCCTACATCCACAGGCAATGCCAACAAAAAATATCCAATATCAATGATATGGATTACAATGACTCTTAGCAAATCTCATGACACTTGCAACTCATGCAAACAACGCTGACAAATCTCACCAACATAAACCAAACCTCTCACAAATTCAAACTCACAATTCCAAAGTCCCAATACACCCAATAACTCTCTCATAGTCACAAAACAAACTCTCGACTCACAACCATTGGTAATTTTTCAACTGCAAAAATCTACCAAACTACTCTTTGAAGAAGCCCACTCATGTTTTTCTAGGAGTCTTCTTCTCTCCCCATGTGGGAGGAAACTTGGGCAAAAGCCACCAAACCCTTTTCTATAATGCCTATTTATAAGGCTCCAATCCTATTCCTTGATGGATAAGGAATACCCAATTGCTTCTTCAACAAAAAAAACCTTTTTCCTTTTATGTCAAGGAGACTCAATGTTTTCCACTTCAAGTAAATTCTGTCTTCTACACCAAGGAAAAAAGCTTTCCTTCTGCATCAAGAAAACTCAAATCAAAATTAATTAGGAATTTGAGGCAATATTCAACATAATGAAAGTGGTTTATGTCCAAAGTCCCAACTAAAGAACCAATTTGCTACTATTTTTTTTCTTCGAAAGTTTCTAAAGAAAACTTGGGAAGCTTGCTAAGGAGCCAAAGTTCAAATGGCATTTCCTCCTCTCACAAGTGTGGGTGGAGGTTGTCATGGGTTCAAAGCTCACTAGTTGCATGTGTAACTTAAAATTAAAAGAACAAATAAAAAGAAAGAAAAATTGATAAGCTCGATATTTTATGCCTTGGCATGACAATTACTATGGAGAAGATCTCATCTAGAAATAAATTGACCTCTCTTTACTTAGAAAAGGATATATGACTCGCACTTTTAATGGATGAAATATTAGATGGAAGGCTAATACATCTATCTGCAAAAAAAAAAAAAAAAAAAAAAAAACGTTTACAGAATTTGCCAGAGTTGATTTAAGAATTCCAAATATCTCAAGAATATACTGAAATAGTTTGATTTGCTGTTTCCTTTCTTTCCTGTATTTGACCATGCAAGTGAGGCACAAATTTGAATGAGAATCATTTTATGCATTTTGGACACCGTGCAAATTATTTGAGCTAGTTTGGATGGATTAATGATGTGATGTTGCACATACTTATTCATTTCTGTTCTGATTGGAACAGAATTATGATAGGAAGAAGATATAAGACAAGAACCAATTTTTACCTCCTTAGTCTGAGGCCCAGAGACAGGGCCGGCTCAACAAGTTTTGGGGCCTTAGGCGAAAATTTTAAATGAGGCCTTTTTATAATTAAATATTAATAAAATAAAATATATTTATATATTTAATTTTTTTATTTAAAATCTATTTTTCTTGCTTTTTGAGATGCAAAATTACTAATTAAGTTTTTGTATTTAAGTTCTTCTAACATTTCTTTTTCAATTGATAATATAGCTAATCCACTTAATCTTTCTTGTGACATAGTAGACCTTAAATAAGATTTTATTAATTTTAATTTTGAAAAACTTCTTTCTGCAGATGCAACCGTAACATGTATTGTTAGTAATATTCTATAAGCAATATATGCATTTGGAAAAGAATCTAGTCTTTTTAAATAGTTAAGTACATTAATTGGAGTATTTTTATCTATTTGCACAACTTCTTTTAAAACTATTAGTTCTGAATATAAATCTAAGCCATTAATATCATAATAAACATCATGTTTGAGAAAACTTTCAAGATTAAGACAATATTTTTTCAAACTATTATCATCTAGTGCTTTTAGTTTTTCAAAATTAAATAAAAAACCAAAAATATCCTCATATATTTGAAATTGTTCAAACCTACTTTCAATTGATGAAATTGCTTGATCTACTATATATAAAAAATAATTAATTCTAAAAGATTCTTCAGCAGATTGTGTTATCTCATCATTGACATTCTCATCAAATTGTTTTTTTCTACGAATTATACGTTTTTCATGAAATATAGGCTCTATTTCCATTTTGATTGCAATCTCTTTAGATGAAATCATAGCAGATGTAAATCCATCTTCTCTATATTTTTTTAAAAAAGATATGAGACCCTTTAGTTGATCTATGGCAATGTCAATATGCATGTCTTTTGATTGTAAATTTTTACTAACAGAGTTAACAGCAAATAATATATCATACCAAATAGTCATACCTAACAAGAATTCAAAACTTTCAAGCTCATATGTTGTCAAACAATCAGCTTCACTTTTTGTTTTAGGATCTTCACTCGTTTTTGCTAATTGTAACAAAGCATCCCTTATTTCTAAAGCTTGAAATTTTATTGCTTTTACACTTTCAATTCGACTTTCCCAACGTGTTTGTGACAATGGTTTAAGAGTTAAACTTGAAACATTATCTTGTAAAATTTTCCATCGCTTTGTGGAAGAAGAAAACAATGTATATATACGTTGTACTACTCCAAAAAAAGATATAGCTTTAGGACAAGAATTGGCCACATCGCATAGCACAAGATTAAGATTATGACAATCACACGGTGTGTAAAATGCTCTAGGGTTTATATCAATTATTCTTTTTTGTACCCCTTGTTTTTTTCCTTTCATATTAGACCCATTGTCATATCCTTGTCCACGTACATCATTAATATCAAGTTCAAGACTTTTTATTACACTTATAATTTCATTAAAAAGACCTTTTCCAGAAGTATCATCTACTTTTAAAAATTCTACAAAATGCTCATCTATTTTTATTGGACTAGTTGAAATATTCACACATCGTAATACTAGAGTCATTTGTTCTTGATGACTTACATCTGGAGTACAATCAAGTATAATTGAAAAATATTTTGCTTCCTTAATCTTTTTAATAATTTTACCTTTAATTTCATTTGCTAACAATTGTATCAATTCATTTTGTATATTATGTCCAAGATAATGATTATGAATTGCACCATGTTGAATACGTTGAACATGTTCTTGCATTACTGGATCAAATTCTGCAATCATTTCAATTAGACTTAAAAAATTTTCATTATTTTCTTGATAAATCTTTTCATTTTTTCCTCGAAAGGCCAAATTATTTTTTCCAAGATTTTTTACTGCAGCAATAATTCTTAACAACACTTTTTTCCAATGATCTTTCTCTTTGTTTACTTGTTCTTGGAAATTTTTATCAATTGTTTTATTTTTCAATAATCTCATTTCTAAATCAATCCAAGCATTCATGTTAGTAACATGCTCTTTGCTTGTTTCATGATTTTTAATCTTATTGCTAATATTTCTCCAATCATTAGTTCCTTCATTAGTAAGTTGATTTGTACAATTACCATGTGTTGTCGAATTAAACAGCTTGCAACAAAAACAAAATGCTTTATCCAAATCTTTTGAATACACTAGCCATCTTCTATCAAATTTCTCCCTATTTGATAACTTTTTAAAATAAAATGTAGTAGAAAAATGTCTACGCTCTTTATCTAAAGGAAATTTTAGATCATTCTCTCTAATTGGACCCTTTTCTACTAATAAATCTCTTAATTTTGTATCAATATTTTCCCATTGACTTGGATCATAGATATTATTAGTAAGTAGGTTAGTCATTTTTTCATTTTCTTCTAAATTATTTTGTTTTTCATTATCAATTATTGTTACATCAGATGTTTCAACATTATTAGGACTATTTTCATTATTCTCTTTTTGTTGTATAATTTCATCATCTTCCAACTCTTTTTGATAAGTTTCTTGTTCATTTGTAATATTTTCACCCAAACTTTCTATTGTGTTTTTTTTAATACTAGTAACAAATTTATCCATAGATCCTTTTTGAGATTCAATTTGTTTTTCAATTTTTCTCTTTTTAAGAAGTTTTTCATATCCGGATAAATATTTTCTAGTAGACATTTATAATGAGAAAATATTTATAGATAAATAAAACACAATTTATAATTAAAAATGATAATTTAACTAAAAATAAAATTTAAAGTATAGAACAATAGAACCTGATTATTGCAATTTTTCTAAAGCCGTGACCACTTGAAAGTTTAAACATGCATAAATAAAAATTAATTTAATATATGGTTTAATAAATTAGTGTCACTATAATACAAATTATTAATTGACATAATAATTTATAATGATAGATAAAGTATCAAATTATAAATATAAATAAATAAATAAAAGTTGAAAAACCGTGGACCAAATAAGTGAATAACAGGCCGACTCAACAAAAAAAAAAAAAACATCTTTAATGGTTTGGCACAATACTCCTATTAAAAAAAATTGAAAACCATGAACCATCCAGCTGTGTAGACACTAGACACAACTCCTATTTAATAATTTGTCCTATTGGCTATTGACCATTTGACCACAGTACACCACAGTACTCCTATTAAAAATAAATTGATAAGGAGAACCATCCAGCCGGATCAGCCTTTTCAGCTTTTCTCCAATTTATATGGCTAAGTTTTAAAGTAGAAAAAGGTCCACAGAGGGCAGAAGCCGCAGAACAAAAAACGTGTCCCATGCCCATCCCATCACATAGTTGTGCAGTGCGCCAGTGCGGTGAAATGATGAAACAAACTAAAAATATATATAATATAAGTTAAAGAAATAGAAGACTCTTGAGTCTTTAGACAAAGAGAATGAGGGGAAGAAAGAACTGAAGCAGTAGAGGAATACCTTCTGTGACTGCCGGCTGGTGGCTGGTAGAGTGGTATGCAGGAATCAACAAGTTAGAGGGCTGACTGAGTTGATGCCTTGATGGAAAAAGATCAAAAATCAAGATGAAGATGAAGAAAAGAAAAGTAAAACGGTAAGAATATAGATGGAGAGGCAGAGAGATGAAAGGTTTTTCTTTTATTTTTGATATTTATAATCTCTATTTTAGCATATTTCAAGACAATTACGTTATATTATTAATGAATTTGTCTACTATTAATTTTAATTTTAGCATATTTCAAGGATGAGTTAATATATTTGTCTCCTAAAATTTAATTATGTTAGCTGAACTTTGACTTTTTTTTTTCCTTTTTAATCTTTTGCATTTTAGGATACAATGGGGCATTTTTAATGCATTTTATTGACCAATAAAAATGCTTAAAATTTTTTTTAACTAAAATATATAAATAAATATATTATATATAAAATTTTTTTTTACAAGTGGGGCCTTCTTTTATTTGGGGGCCTTAGGCGATTGCATCTCTTGCATCTACTGTAGAGCCGGCCCTGCCCAGAGAATGGGGAAGATATAAAGAAGAAAGACCAAAATTGAGGACACTAGGGCAGCTAAGGAATATATTGAATCATTGATTTGGTGCCAGTATATGCGGAATGATCATTCTTAATAAGTTAGCAAAAACCAGGTCATAAAAAATTTGATTTTGATTGTCAAATTGTGTATAACTATTTGACCACCAAAAAACCATGTGTTTTTGGAGAAGTTAAAACTAAAATTTTTTGCAACTTTTATACTAGTTTACTGTAGCAAGTTGTTAAAAATAAAATACAATATTTTATTAAAATTATTTCTCTTATTTCAATTAAAAAACTCAAATTTTCTCTCATACCTATTATTGTAATGAGTTGTTTATATTATTTTAAATGATGTGGTAAAAATATAGAATATTTGATGTTGCATGTATTGTAAAGTGAAGTAGTATAAATATATAAAGTAGCTTTTTAAGGTACTAAAAGCTAAATTTTTTAGTACCATTATTGTAAATGCTCTAACTTAAAAAAAAAAAAGAAAAAAAAAAGCCTAGTATTAATATTTTTTTTAATGTATTAGGAAACAATGATTTTGTGTATTTAATTAATTCTATATGGATGCTTATTTGGAGTTTTTTTTTGGCTTATACTCTGGCTCCTTCAAATGTAAAATCTTGAGTCCATTCTGGATTGTATGTCTTTTCACTTTGTTTTCTTCTTCATTCTGGTGCCGTGATCTTTTCTGATAAATGGCATTAAATGGCTTCTTGAGTTGAAGATCCTGTTCTTGGGCCATCTGAATTAAAAGAAAAGAGAGAGAACAAAAGTGATGTTGCTGACTAGCTGATTGCAGCAATCTAATTTTTCTTTATTGGATAATTAAAAGAAGCATGCAGTATATAGAGGCAGGAATAATAAGATTATTTGTGTCAATCCAAATATGACATGAGCCTGTTATGTCTCAATTCATAGTTTGTTAACTTCGTGTTGCATTCATGGACCGTGTTAAATTTTGCCACCTCTACTTGTATTACCTATTTCCTATAGAGTAAATGTATATATGGATGCATGCAACCATGACATGTATCCTTTTGACAAATCATAAGATAACTACATGTGTTAGAAGTTAGAACTCTATTTCTTATTTTCATTTGAGTTATTGCCTATAATTTTCTAATATAGCCCATATGAGAGCAATTAATTTCTCATTAAATGTTTTAAGACAATAAATTTCTCTTCATAAACTTTCATTCTCATTTGAGCAACCTCATAATGAAGACAACAATAGTTATTACTTCTTATTAAAGCCTATTATTAGGGCAATAAATTTCTTCCATAATGGTTTTAAGACAATAAATTTATACTCATAATTTCCCTAGTTTAATATCTTTTCTAGCATCTTTTTGTCTTCTATTCCTATTATCATTGTCATTTGGGCTACCTTTTATTGAAGACAATAACTTTCTCTCCATAAACATTTTAGTAGCCAATGTGAAAGGGATAAAAATAAAAAACCTTAGATGACATCTCTTACCCTTACAACTTTTCATTTTTTATTCCAATAAAGATTTAAATGCCTAAACACTTCTCTTTTATTGTGTTTGTAGTTCTCTGTCTCTCATTCCATAATCATGATTCATGAACTTTTTTTTCCTATAACTTTTCTAATATTGATTGTAGAATAAAGGTATTTTATTTTTTGGTCAATGGGAAGATTAATTTCTCCCATACACTTATTGACAATAAATTTCTCCCATAAACTTCACATAATTTCCCATAAAAAAAGTTAATTTGCATTCAATACATGGGGTGGAAGAATTTGAACAACCTTTGTGTACCTACAACTTGATAACCTCAACTATAAAAGTAGAAGGAAAATGAATTTCAAGGGCAACTAAAGTATCTTTTTTGAGCACCAAAGAAATGAAATAGGTGTGTTTACGGATGTTTTGTATGGTTAGTGAAGTAGAGGGTCGTAGGTAGCATAAAAACAAAGAAGAAAATAATAAAAAAAAGGGGGTGAGGGTCGTAGATAGCAGAGGGTTGTAGGTAGTAGACAACAGTGAAGAAAATATTAGAATAAGAGGGTGAGGGTCCACTCGGCGGCGCTGCTCAGTGGAAAAAAAATACTCACCCAGGGTGAGAGGGAAAGACTCCTATCTCGAGGAGAAGGATAAAAAGTTGACAAGTTGTTAAAGATATGTAAAAATTGATGTTAATTGTGGGTTTAAATAAAAATCAATTAAAACTTGCTACTTAACATTTATTGTAAAATTATTGTGAAAATAATATTATTAAAGTAGCACTAAAGATGATCATATTCAAGATTATTTCAGATGGGATTAAACAAGACTATATGTAATTTTTGTTTTTTGGCCAGGTCAGGGGGTTCAACGGCCTGGGCTGGTTGTAGAGCCGCCCCTGACTACCAGGGCCGGCTGCCTCTAGATCAGTCAGCAGTGTACAGTAATCTCTCTCTATTTATGTTTGAAATGTAAAGTCTGTTTTGTGAATAACTGAGACCAAACTGTGCATACCAAAACAAGAAAGAACCCAAGTGTGTGTGTTTTCATAATTGTGTATTTTGATTCAACATAAATTATTATTTTCACTAAAAAAAAAACTATTATTTTATTGCCATTTTCACCTAAAAATCTACTATCTTATATTATTTTTATATTTTATATGTTTAAAGTACTAAAATGAGTTATTTTTTCTTGGTCTATCTAGGCTTGTCGATTCACTTGTTGGAGAATCTATTCTTTGCATATCTTATGGTGAATAAACTCTATCTCCGACTTACCATTGAATCCTGGTATTGGTTTATGCTTCATATTGTCAACCATTTGGGGGAATAGTGTTGGTGACAATTGATTTGCTCATAATTATAAAATTTAATCCTGTCTTGTTTCTTGTTTGGTTAACAATAAGGCCCTGAAGTTTCTGCATGTTTCCATCTACTTGCTAGAAAGTCAATATATGCTTCTTCATGGCTATTTCATTTTTTTTTAAATTTTTTTGGTTCTTTGTTTGTGTGTGAAGCTGTAAGCCCACTAGCTAGAGTTTTACAATTTTTGTTTATATTTGTCTGCTCATTATCCTGTTTTGGTTGTCCAAATTTCTGAAACACTTGCTGGGACAGTCATTTTAGTGTTTGTGAAATAGAATTTCAATGTTCTAGTAAAGGTTCAGCTGTCACAATGTTTCAGATTTCCTTGCACCCCAAATGCTTGTCTTCTTTCATATCTACAGCCCAAATTGACCCATGGAGTCGAGAATTGAGATAAACACCTGATGTGTGGACTCAGATAAATAGTTATGAACCATCCAACTTAAGAGAAGAAAAGAAAATTATGAAATAATTGTATTCTCATTTAAATTCTTTGACAGTCCTAGCTATTCAAATGAAAAAAAAAATAATTAAAAACTTAAAGTCTTCAAAAAACGACCAAAGTCTCTTTCAATTTCCACCCAATTTCTTCTTTCTAAGTGGGCTTCAGTTTCCTATGAATTTCGCTGTAAATCAATGTTTAATCCCTGACATGTTTTGTTTATCTGGTTCCATCTTATTATTTTTGCTATCACTCTGATCATTTCATGTTTTCTTTATTTTTGAAATTTTTTTGTCATTGTAATGTGTAGTGTGATAGCGGAAGCTTTAACATCAATTATTATGATTTGGGATTAGTGGAAGAACATTCACATGAACAAGAAAGTAAAACATTCACAAGAGACAATAATTTATCATGGTTTAGCCAACTCCTTGCCTATGTCCATGAGCAACGCCAACCAAAAATATCCAATATCAATGATATGGATTAGAATGACTCTTAGCAAACCTTATGACGCTCACAATTCACACAAACAACGCTTACAAATCTCACCAACATATACCAAATCTCTCCTCTTGCAAACACAAACTCACAATTCCAAGGTGCCAATACACCCAATAACTCTCTCATACTCAAAACAAACAAACTCTCGACCCACAATCATGGGTAATTTTCCAACCCAAAAATCTACCAAACTACTCTTCTAAGAAGCCCACTCATGTTCTTCTAGGAGTCTTCTCCTCTCCCATGTGGGAGGAAAGTTGGGCAAAAGCCACCAAATCTTTTGCAATAATGCCTATTTATAAGGTTCTAATCCTATTCCTTGATAGATAAGGAGTACCCAATTTCTTCTTCAACAAGAAAACCTTTTTCCTCTTATGTTAAGGAGACTCAATGTCTTCCACACCAAGTAAATGATTTCTTCATCACCAAGGAAAAAACCTTTCCTTCTACGTCAAGGAAACCCAAACAAAAAATAATTAGGAATTTGAGTCAATATTCAACATAATGAAAGTGGTTTATATCCAAAGTCCCAACAAAAGAACCAATTTGCTACTATTTTTTTTTTTCTTCAAAAGTTTATAAAGAAAACTTGGTAAGCTTGCCAAGGTGCCATAGTTCAAATGACATTTTCTCCTCTCACAAATGTGGGTGGAGGGTGTCACAAGTTCAAAGCTCACTACTTGCATGTGTAACTTAAAATTAAAATAAAAAATAAAAAGAAAGAAAACTTGATAAGCTCGATATTTTATGCCTTGGCATGACAATTACTATGGAGGAGATCTCATCTAGAAACAAATTGACCTCTCTTTACTTAGAAAAGGATATATGACTCGCACTTTAAATGGAGGAAGTATTAGATGGAATACTAATACATCTAACTGCAGAAACAAAAATCGTTTTCATGGTTTGCCAGAGTTGATTTAAGAGTTCCAAATATCTCAGGTATATATTGAAATAGTTTGATTTGCTATTTCCTTTCTTTCCTCTATTTGACTATATATGTGAGGCACAAATTTTAATGAGAATCATTTTATGCATTTGGACACCAAGAAAATTATTTGAGCTAATTTGGATGGATTAATGATGTGATGATGCACATACTTATTCATTTCTGTTCTGATTGGAACAAAATTATGATAGGAAGAAGAAATAAGACAAGAAACAATTTTTACCTCCTCAGTCTGAGGCCCAGAGAATGGGGAAGATATAAAGAAGAAGGACCAAAATTGTGGACGCTAGGGCAGCCAAGAAATATATTGCTGCTATAAAAACATACTATAATACAGAGCTCTACAGAGGTGCGCAGCTTGTCTGAACACAAATTTTGGGCTGCAAAAATTGCTTCTCCGACTTGGTTAAACGAGCAGTCCGTGGGTCAATAATACTACACCTAAGCATTCGTTCAACTTTTGGTCAAGTGTGCGGTCCCTGCATTGTCAATTTATCGATGGGTCAAAGGAAAATCAAACAGATAGTCATACAGCATGCTATATTGCTATGCCTACGGACCCTTATCTTTAAGGGAAATGTTAACAAGTGCCGTTAGAGCATTGATTAAGAATCTATTTCAAGAAAGTTTTGACATTACTTTTATGGGAAATGAAAAAAATTATCAAAATATTAATTGCTTATTTTTTCTTTTCCCATAAAAACTTTCTTTAATTGGATTGTTAACTAATGCCCACATTCGTTAACATGACTCATAATACAGTTTTGAGTTTAATTATGTTCATGATAGTTGGCTTGTGTATGTCATTTCACTTTGTCTTCTTCCTCATTCTGGAGATGTGATCTTTTCCGTTAAGTGGCATTAAATGGCTTCTTGAGTTTAAGATCCAGCTCTTGGGCCATCCGAATTAAAAGAAAAGAGAGAGAAAACAAAAGTGATGTTGCTGGCTAGCTGATTGCAGCAATCTAATTTTTCTTTATTGGATAATTAAAAGAAGTAAGCTGTGGTTAGAGACAGGAGACAAGATTTGTTTATGAAAATGTTGTAAAGGCGCACGGAGGGATGATAGTTGATATCTAGTAGAAGAGAGAGAGAGAGAGAGAGAGAGAGAGAGAGAGAGATATCTCCCAAGAGAAATGGAAGACTCTTGTATTTAGGGAAGACAATTCGTGTTTGTGTGTCGGAATCGTGTCGTGTCAATTTATGATTTTTTGACTATATAAATTGACACTAACCCAACAAGTTTATTAAACGGGTAAAGATTCCTCAATCTTAAAATGACATGTTTATTAAACTGGTTAATCATGTTGACTTGTTTATCATATTTTATCGATTTTATTTTATTTTATTTTATTATTTTATTTTTTTTTTAGTATTAACCCAATTGATCAAAACTACAAAAAACCAAATAGATAGATTTAAAAAAAAAAAAAAAATTCAAAACTAAGGAATAACTACATCACAAATAATCATTCAAAACTAAAATACTTAATATCACAAATAATCATTCATAATATGTTAAAGAAAATAAATCACAGTAACTAATAAGTTTATATATTTGAGGTTTTGAAGGATATACTGGTAAAACGACATTTGATTAAACGAGTTAGACGAGTCAAATAGGTTTTATGGGTTGGACACGAATACGACACGTTTATTAAACGAGTTAATTGTATTAACTCGAATATAACATGAATCTGTTAAATTTCAATCCATAACCTATTAACTTCGTTTCGCGTTCACGAGTTTTGTTAGATTTTATCACCTCTACTTGTACCTATTACCTATAGAGTAAATATAGGAAAAAATGTCCATTGACCCCCTAAACTTTGGACTAATGGCCAAAACACCTTTTGAACTTTTATATTAGCCAATTTACTCCTTAAACTTTATAATGCTGCCAAATCAATACTCCAATTAATCTCCCGTTAAGGTACTAATGGAATAGTCACGTGACTCTCACGTGTACTTTAAAAAACAAATCAATACCATGAATTTGAGACGCAACGGAAAAAGAAGAAAAACCTTGGTTTGACCGGCAGATGGGAGAGAGAGAAACGGTAACAAAACTGCATTAGAAAGAAAGAAAGAAAAAATACCAGAGGTGAGTGGCGGTGACAATGGTGGTTGTAGAACGGCACGGTGGGTCTAAGCATACAAACTAAGCCGATTTATTTATCCTTCAGTGTTCGCTTTGAACCGACCTTAATAACCAGAGCATGGCCGTTCTCCTGGGCGTTGGTGATGCTGATATTGTTGAACCTGAAGCTGTGATTCCATATGGGGTTTGAACCATTTGTTGTGTCAAGCTCTATTCTCTTCTGTCCGTGAATTTTGACATTGCTGTTATTGCCAATCCAAACAACGGCGTGAGCTCTCGTTTCTCTCAGTCTATTTAGCCTCATCAATCCATTGACTAACTCAATTACAACCACTAAATCTAAACTCCTATCCGTAATAAGGTGTAGCTTTTGGAAAGATGGATCTTAAGGTGAATATATATATATAATTATATATAGACACACATATTCACTTGCTAGTTTTTGTATTGGGTTTGATTTAATTTTTGGATTGAGATTTCTGTGAGACGGCGAGACAACAGCAGGATAAAGCACTGGACATCGTGGTGGTTGTGGTTCTACCGCTTCTCTCACTCTGCTCTGTGCCGATTAGACCAATGTTTTTCTTCTTTCTCCGTTGGGATTCAATTTCATGGTACTGATGAGTTTGTTTTTTTAAAGTACACATGACTCTCACGTGACTATTCCATTAGCACATTAATGGAAGATTAACCGAAGTATTGATTTAGTGGCAGTGTAAAGTTTAAGGAATAAATTGGTCAATATAAAAGTTTATGGGATGTTTTGACTATTAGTCCAAAGTCCAGGGGGTTTATGAGAATTTTTCCCATAAATATATATGGATGCATACCACCATGACATGTGTCATTTTGACAAATCATAAGATAACAATATGTATTAGAACTCCTCTATTTCTTCTTATTTTCATTTGAGTTATTACCTATTATTTCCTAATAAAGCCCATGTGAGAGCAATTAATTTCTCACATAAATATTTTAAGACAATAAATTTCTCTTCATAACTTTTCATTCTCATTTGAGCAACCTAATAACGAAGACAATAATAGTTATTACTTCTTAAAAAAGCCTATTATTAGGGCAATAGATTTCTCCCATTATGGTTTTAAGACAATAAATTTGTACTCATAAATTTTTTGGTAGCTAAAGTGGTGAAAAAAGGAGAAGAAGTTATTAGTTGGAGAAATGCTATATCCATAATATATATTTTTACAACTAATTATAGGTTGTTGTTTGTTGTTGTTATGGTTAGGCAAAAAAGTAATTTTAATTGTGAATTTAAATTAGAACCAATAACAACTAACCATCTATGATTTGTTGTGAAAATATTATAGACGTAGCACTTCTCTATTTGTTATTAATTAAATATCTTTTCTGGCATCTTTTTGTCTTCTATTCCTGTTATCATTGTCATTTGGGTTACCTATTATTGAAGACAATAACTTTAGTCCATTCTATCATTTCGGTCCACAAAAAAAAAAAAAAAAAAAAACAAAAAAAATACAAAAAACTCTCTCCACAAACTCTCTCCACGCATTTAAGACCTCTGTCTAATGCACTAACAGCTGAGCTGGTTGGCTTTCTTGTGTCATCTATAAAATTTATATTTTATTTATTTTAATTTTACAAGATTAATAGTTTTGCATTTAATTTTATCACTATTTATTTAATAGTATTTTCTAAATTGATTTGTGTTCAAGAATCATGCTTTTATATCAATAAATGTGAATATGAAATTCATAATTTATTTTGAAAATGATTTTATTGGAAAGATTAATAAGCACAATTTTTTAAAACTTGTTGTGGGGGGCAAAAGCTTGAACTCTTATATTGGACCTTAAGCCCCATTTACTAACAAGAATACGTCCGAGGAGGAGTAAATGTTTGGAAATGTTCGAAGGCACTGGTTCGAGGGGGTTATCATCCTCGGACCTGACGAATGTCAGTCAGGTGAGCTTTTGCTTGACTTGGGTAAGCTTCCAGGACATTCCAGCAACGAAGATAGACTTTAGATGTGTAAAGAAGGGATAAGAACACGAAAATATCTTGGGAAAAAGCTGCTACCATCGCATTAAATACACTATAGCAGCTTTCCTGACCGCATTAATGTGGAGAAGACCTCTGAACAGTGTTTTCAACCACTACCGCTTACAGAAAACCAAAAAAGCTGCTCAAATATGACAGATATTTGAGTGCAGGGCGGGATGGTAAAGAAGTGGACGATGGAAATGGATTGGAATGGACTATATAATTGGGGAAACCCTCCATAAGTGGGGATGTGAAAAATACTGGCAGAGAAATATTGGAAGAGAATTACTGTAGCACAGTGAAGAACTAACTTTCAATAATAGCCAATTCATCTAAAAACTTACTCCTCGGACATATATTCCATCTTGAATTATGTGTCTTTTTCTCCTCGGACAAGCTTAAAACCACGATTAACCATTATACAACTTATTATAAGCCTAGTTCTTTCATTCACTCTCTTATAAATTTATTGTATTGAGCTTATTGAGCTTACCACCCATTTCTTTTGGGTTTGGGCTGCAATTTGTGACCCTACATTTATTTATATATTATTATTTTCTATTCACTTTATAAAAATAACAAAAATTCACTTGAAAGTTGTTTAAATTGATTTATATTTTTTTAAGGGTAAATTTTCATATTTTTACACATTTAATACATTTATTTATATTTTAATTAATATTAAATTAATTTTGATGTCATCATAGTTTGATTTCAGTTGAATCTTGATTCGACCTTAACAATTTTATAACTCTCATTTCTCTATTTTTTTAAATGGTCTAGATCTAAAAACCATGGTAAAAATAAAAAAACCTTAAATGACATCTCTTTCTCTTACAAATTTTCATTTTCTATTCCAATAAAGATTTAAATGCTTAAATGCTTCTATTTTGTTGTGTTTGTAGTTCTCTCTCTCATTAGGCAATCATGAACTTTTTTTCCTAACTTTTCTAATTGGTTGTAGAATAAATGTATTTATTGCTTGGTCAATAGGAAGTTTAGTTTCTCCCATACACGTAATGACGATAAATGTCTCCCATAAACTTCACACAATTTCCCATAAAAATGATAGTTTGCATTTAATACATGGGGAAAGAATTTGAACAACCTTTGGGTACCCACAGCTTGATAACCTCAAATATAAAAGTAGAAGAAACATACATTTTAAATGCAACCAAATATCTTTTCTAAGCACCAACGAAATGGAACAAAGGATAATATCTCAGTTTTATTGTTTTGTGCTTGTCTTTCTCTTTGGCTTTTGCCTAATTAGAGCATTAACATTGGGGAATGCTAAAGTTAAATGTAAGGAAAATTTGGCATTTCAAGCCTCAAAATGCTCTGCATCAGGGAATGCTAAATTCAAGTATTGTAAATTTTTTGCAATACTGCTACAGTGCAATTATATTTTTAGAATTGTATTGTAGCACAATTCTAAACTAAATATTAATTTTTTATTACATCAGTTCTCTCTCCTTTAGACCTCTCTCCCTCTCACTCCCACTCTATCTCTCTGTCTCCCACTCTGTGCAAAGTCTCTCTTTCTCTCATCTCACATCTTTCTCATTCAAGGCTTGCACTAGAACTGGGTTGGGTTCGTCGTTTGATCTGGGTATGGTGGTGGGTTGGGATCGGTTGATGGGTTTGTTGGAGTGGGTTTGAGGAATGGGTTTGCGGAGTGGTGGGTTTGAGAAATGTGTTTGAGGAATGGGTTTGTCGAAGTGGTGGGTTCGACGAATGGGTTTGTCGGAGTGGGTTTGAGGAATGGGTTTTCTGGGTTTTAGGGATGGGTGTGGTGGGATGCAACCAAATTGGGTTGAGTTTGAACAAGAAAAAATGGAGGGGACGACGAAACTGGAGGGGACTTTAGACGACGCCTTGTGGTTCGTGCTTGGTCGGCGAGGTCTGGGTTCTGCATTTTGGTTAGCATGGGTCACGGTGTGGGTTTTTTTTTTTAATATGGGTTTTTGTTCTGATGGGATTTTCGTAGGCAGTGGTAGTGTGGTGGTGGTGATTGGGTAGTGGAGGTGCGGTGATAGAGGTTGAGGGAAGGTGGAGGAGAAAATTGGAAAAAAAATAAAAAGAAAAAATATATTTTATTGCGTAGATATATTATTTTAATGAGTAGATTAGGAAAATAAAAGTTTGGGATGCTGGAGGTATTATAAAATGGCATGGTATAATGATAAAGTGGCATTTTGGAATGGTAAAATAGAGTAGAATTGAAATTTCGGGATGCTGATGCTCTAAGTAGTTCTTTTATGTTACTGCGCTGGGAATTTAGAGAGCACTATGTAAGAATTGTCAACAACCTCAACAACAAACCCCTTGACTACCATTGTAAATCTGGAGATGATGATTTAGGCCCTAAAACTCTTCAATTCAAAGAAGAGTGGGAATTTTCCTTTTACCTCAACATTCTAGAGACGACGCTTTTCTATTGCTATTTTTTATATGAGAACTTCCATGCTGCTTTTGATTTTTTTAATGGAGATCCTGATCATCACTTGGATTGTGGTGGGGACCACTGTATTTGGACGGCACAAGAGGATGGATTCTACTTATATCAAATAAAACATAACGAGAATGTCAAGCAACATGATTGCGAACAATAAATATGTAGGTGGTGACAAGTTTACATATCAATTGGCACTTCTTGACATTTATAATGAAGTCGTCTTGGGTTGAAATCCCACTTCTCCATTGTAACTATTGAATTATCCAAAAAAAATAAAAAATAAAATAAAGATGATGGTTTGTAAATTACTCGAATTCTTAGTTTGAAAAAAAAAACTTTCCCTTTCATGAGATGAGATTTGCATACTATTCTTCAATATTCTCGTTTGTGGAAATTCAATTGACATCAAAGTCACATTCAACCAGAGAATAATTGTGGGTCGATATATTTATTTACAAGGATCTTCTTTGGCGCTCCTTATTATTGATAATACATTTTTGTGCTTTATGGATCTATTTTCATACATATTACACATACATATTAATTGTCTAATTTCATGGACCAAATCCATGTGACATTTTTCTTAGGGAAGATATTGGGGAGTTGGTTTAGAGGGCATAAAACATTTTTTAGCAAACATGCTTTAGTTTACTGGATTTTCCTTGCAAACAACCTTGGAATGTTTGCAAGTAGGGGTTTCTACCTAACTCGACCCGCCGCCACAAAATTCGACTGCTTCAACGGTTAGACGCGGGTCCCAGCCTCCTTAAACCTAACCTCGGCTAGTTGATTGTAGGTCTCTTTTAAAACCTATGAAACCCAACCCACTCGAATACATAAATTCTTTTGACGATTTTTCAAAAATTTCAAACCAGATCTGGCAATATCTCGTTGAGATCTAGTCTGGATCCTTCAACATCTGAAGAGATATCTTCATTATTCGATGAAATCTAGGCCAACTCTTGATAGAAATAGTTAAATCTCAGCCTTGGTAACAAAACCCGAAATTGACCAATACAACTTGACACCCAAAGAGATTAGAACCAGCCAATTCGGTGAGTCTTCCAGGTCGGTTTTGGGTTCCATTTTTATCCACTCAAATTTTTTGGGTAGAGTCTGGGTTGGGCACAAACTTGACCCATGGACAACCCTACTTGCAAGCCCATGAGAGCCCATTACATGTTTAGGTTTGGCAATGTGATAGGGCTTCAACTGTTGCAGCTACTCCTTGCATTGTTTGACCTTATACAAAGTGAGAAAAAAAAATCCCTACAAATTCTTAATGCACAATGGGTTGTCTTAGACCTTTGCCTTTGTAAGGAGAAGTACAATTAGGTTACAAGAATATTGCTTATTGCCTTCTTTATAAATGTGTGTGTGTGTGTGTTTTTTTTTAAAATTATAATACTTTGCAAAAAAGTTTCCTGAGTGATATTAATTTGAAATAGGGGCAATTACAGTAAACCCACCTATGGTTTGGCCCGAAATCACTTTGTATACTTGTGGTTTGAAAATTGTCACTTTATCCATCTATGGTAAGCTCCGTTTGTCTCCTGTTACCCACCTCTGTTAAAAACAAGGGTGAATGTGTATTTTTGCACTCATTTTATGTCTCTCTCATCCCAAAACATAAAAAAAAAACATACAAAAACAAGAGAAATAAAGATCAAAAAGTGTGGGTTTTGTAAAAATTAAGAAAGTTGTCTAAAAAAAAGGAGATGCCGATTTTTTTTTGGGATGAAATTGTATTCATAATAAACACACACTCTAATAAATTAAGTATTTTCTTTCACATATTGGGTTAAGATTGATTGAGAAGCACCTTTGCATTGGAAGCAAGAACCTGGAACATATTTGCAACAAGAAGCGTCCCCATTGGAGTGATCAAGCTATGTCAACTGATCTTTTTCTCCAACAGTAAGGAATGACCTTCTAGTTCATTGTTGTTCCAAAACCAATTTTAAAGATGTTGTTAATATGGCCTCTATAGCTACTACGATGCTAATTCACCACAGTTGGACTCAACCAGCAATTTTGTAAGGGTTTGGTTTAATTCTAGTACTTTTTTAACTGGACATGTCCTTTTATTTTAAATATACAGTAGCAAATGGTAGTGTGTTTTAATTTTCACATTTTATTTAGTTATTGGGTGATGTAGCAGTCTTTCATTAAAACAAGAGGAGATACTTTTTAAAAAAATTACTGGGTTTAAGCTAAACCCATTTTGTGATATTAAACCTGGGTTATTTGCCTTGGACCTTGGTCTTATGTTAATGAAGGAATCAAAGAAAAAAGAAATAAGGGAATTAGTCATTTGACGATTTGTCAAATTCTCAGGTAAGCCCTTGCACAATACTTGCAATTGCTTCTTTCTTCATTTTGTAATAATCTTCCATCTCTCTCTCTGCAATATAAAATATACTGCTCCATGTTAATTAAATACTTTGCAACAAAAAAAAAAAAAAAAAAAAACATCCATCAAGGCATTGCAAAAGCAAAAGGGTCCTAAAAAATAAGAGTTAACATTTTATACAAAGAAATAAAGGTAGAACATAAAAGAGAAGGAGAAACTTACAACCAAGTAGAATCCAAACCACAGCTTCAAAAAATCAAACACCTTACTTGCACAAACCCAGAGCTAAACTCCAAAAATCAACTAAGAACAAACCACAACCTCAACAAAAACCCAAACACCTTACCTTCATAATCCCACAGCCAAGCAGAACCCACAAAACAAAATCCCACCAAACCCATCTCTTCCAAAAATACAAAACCCCCTTTCAAACTCGAAGGCTGAACCCACCAAGCCAAAACCCATGAAACCATAGCTGTGGTTGGATCAACTTCTCTCCATTAGCCATTATGGCCTGTTTGGGAGTTTAAAAAAGGAGGGGGGAGTAATTCAATTACCTTATTTGGAAATTTTATTGACCAAATGAATTCCCTAATCTAACCTTTTTAAATTAACAAAATTACAAATAGATTATATAAATAATCTTTGTTTGTTTCCCGAGAAAATATGGAAAAAAAAAATTGAATCTCACTATTTACCTTTGTTACTGACTTTGCAAATAAGGTAACCCAACAAGAAAAATTCAAGCTCGCGATGAGATACAGATTCCATTAGAAATTGAAACCCTAACAACAAAATCAAAACGAAAAACAGATTCCACCACGCTGTCGCCGCCGATCTTTAGTCCCTGCTGTCGATTTTGATCTCCAATCCACGTTGATCTGAGAGATCCACAACAAAAATTCAAAGGAAACCAAAACCCACATCTAATCTGAGAGAGAGGATCAGAGTGAGAGAAAGAGAGGATCGAAATGAGAGAAAGAGAGAGAATCCACCATTGTCGTTGCTCCAAACCACCATGTCATCGCCACCACTCCAAACCACCCCATCATTGTTGTCAATCTCCAATTGCCGTGCTCCGACACGATGGTGGCTGGTTCCGGCGGGTTCTCCTTGGGGTTTGCTTTCGCTGGGAAAACCTCTTTCTTCTTTTTTTTCTTTTTGGTTAAACTCTTTGGGATGGGCTCCTCTCCCGTTTCTTTTGCTCTTGTTCTCTTCAGTTTTTAAGTAGATGCATGACATCTAGCAAGACTAAATCTAAGGATCAATTATCAAGCCACATCATATTTCACAATGACTCCTTGACCCCTTCCATCATCTGCTTCCCACTAAAAGTCTAAAACTCAAAACTCTGCTTTCCTTGACGCCTTCCATCATCTCATTTCCACTAAAATCCTGTAATATTGCTCTCCATCTCTCTCAAATTTTTGATATAGCTTCAACATCACTCTTGCACAGTATTTCTTACTTTTTCCTTTCCTTAATTTTTGAAACGAGAAGATCTAAGATAGTGAATTCTTCCGAAACCAGTTTTCATCAATCTATTGGGGAGACTGTTCGCATCGTGTATTCTTCCGAAAGGGAGAAGTTTGATCAAAGAAGTCATCTCTTGCTAAAGCTGGAGCTCTTTTTTTTTAGTTTGTGTTAAATTATTAATGATTTGCATAGAGAATGAAAAGATAGTGGTGGAATACAAGTGGCAAAAATTTGAGTGTACTGATGACTTCATTTTGCATTACTATGTAGCACAACAATTGTATTGAAAGCTTCCTTTCTCTGATTGAAATGTACTACCCTTGAGGACTAAGTTGAGCAACTTGTGAAGAGAAGCAATAGTAACCCTTGAAATGCTGTGAAGATGTTTGTGAAAATGCTTAGGCTGGTGGTAGCTTGTTTTTTTTGTAAAAGTACCTCATCAGCAAGGGTGAATGCAAGGCTGTAGGGTCATTTTTTTTGGTTGGGTGAATGCAAGGCTTGTTTCTGTATTTTCTGCTCATGTAACCATTGTACATTATCTTGATTAATGAAATTTTTTTGTTGGAGTTCAATACAAATGGGGTCTCTCTATATTTGTTTTTTCTTTGTATCCTTGCGTGAGATATTATAGAATAGGTATAAAAATATTAATTGTAGGAAATTTTCATGGAGAAATTTGACAAAACTTGTTTGCTTCAAGAATTGCAAATGCATTAGACTTTGTGTTTAAATCTTGCAGTTTCTTCACTGTGCCTCTCTAGAGTCATCACTATGACAGTGATGTTGTATTTGCTTTCCTTTTTGAGTGCAAGCCTTGGGAAATACGTTTCTGCATGAGCTACAAGATAAGCACATCATAGCAATTGGAATATTACACTTCTCTACACAATTGCTTATCTCAAATTGGCTTAAAGCTGAGTTAAGCAATTGATTACAAAATAACTTAAAGATATAGCTAATACTCCATTAATTTCCAAGAGAGCATAAGAAAAGGAATATTATGCAAGAAACTTTAAAGAAATTTCTCTCAAGACACAAGAAAGAGAACAATAGGTCATTTGATCTTTTCAACTTGGATGCTACAAATATTTCTCCAAAAGCTATATTATAAGCAATGCCAAAAATAGATTACTTCTCATGCTTAAAACTTAGCACCACTGGTTGTAAAATTATCACACAATGCATATATGTGATGTCCTACTTCTACCAAAGATAATAAAACAACGAAGAGCCATCTGAGGTAGCCAGAGGATGCAAGCAGTTTAGCTACAGCATAAGCTTCTAAGTTGAAGGAGATGGAGCTTATGGTTGTACAAAAAAAGGATTTTGTTTTGGGCATCACTCTCTTCCCTGCAATCATCCAACCTATTATTAGTCACTTAAATGAGTAAAACTATGAGATGGTAGCATCTAAGACAGTCCAAAAATCCAATTCCATATTGATTTTGTTTTTTTGTTTTTTTTTTTTTTAATGTCATGCTTTTTAAAGAGAAAATTTATGTTGTGGTATCAAGTGAGCAATAGTTTCTTGCACACACATAATTCTAGTGACAAATTCAACAATGGGATATAAAATCATAAGAAGTACCTGAGGTTTATGTCATGGTGGTGGAACATGTGGTTGGAGGAGTTAAGCTAGATGTGAGAGTTTGGATTTTTTTGCTTCTATTTTTTTTATTTCCCTTTTCAAGACAACGTTTCAATCGTTTTCTCCCACGCAAAACTTCCCTTCTCTTTAAACCTTTTGCTTGTATGGTACATGTGCTCTTGACGACCTGATTTTCACAAGACGTTGAGGAAGGTGTAAGGGTCCCACTTGGGGATTCAATCTTTAAATATTCTTCTAGTTTTACATCTAACTTACTTGCAAGACTTAGAAGGAAATTAGATGCCTCTTTAGATTCAGCAGCTTTACCCATCAATTTAACATAAGTGGTGCATAAATTTCTATAACGAGCTCGCATTTCTAGCTTAGGGTCACTTTGTACCTCACACACATGAATATCCAAGACAGTTCCAACCTTTGCATTCTTGGTCCATCTCTTCAATATGAATTGTTCAGGGATCATCAACTTAATCTTCATCTCATCGAGTACTTTCAAAATATGGCTACACATAATTCCAACAAACTCAAAATTTTTACAACTACATGTAATCAAACCATTTGAAGATGTAATTGTATGTTGCCTAGAACCTTCACAATTATGAACTTTATATGTAGAAACTGGTCCACTTTGATGAAAAGTGTCAACAACCACCATCAATGACTTTTCGAACTCATCTTGGAACATAGTAAAAACAGCTCCTGTGTAAATATCTCTAGCATGTCTCAGCAAAGGAACATTAACCTTCAAAGTAGGAATTTTTTGGCTCATGTCATAGTTTGCATGAACTTCATTATAACGGACATCATCAATAGCCCTTTGAAAATGTTTGAAAAATTGTACTATTTCCAAATCAGACTTCAAATAATCTTTTAAAAGAGAGTTGAAACTCTCACTAAGCTGTGTACTTTTCTTACCTGCAGAAAAGGTATTTCTCCCATACACCATAGCCCACTTTTCTCTCACTTTAAATAAATCTTGCAACCATTCATTTTCTTGAAGATCATATTTTTCCAACATATTCTCCCAAGCACTAATGAACTCCTCTTCATACTCACCATCATATATGCAACTTCTAAAATCAGTGTTGAAGGTTTTTTGGCTCTTAAATAGATGATTAAGATTTTTAAGAGCATTTTGATAAATATGCCATAAGCACAATCTATGATAAGTCTCTAGCATCACTAAAGATATTGCCTTTGCCATTGCAGGATCTCGGTCTGTAAATATTGTCTTTGGCTTTTTATCGGACATACACTAAAAAAATGTATGAAACAGCCATTCAAATGGTTGACTAGTTTCATCATATAACAAAGAGGCCCCAAATACAACTAGCTGATAATGATGATTTACTCCAACAAATGCTTCAAAAGGTCAACACTCTTTATTGGTCCGGTAAGTTGTGCAAAAGAATACCACATCACCATATATACCATAGTCGAAAATCATTTTAGCGTCAGCCCAGAATATGTTAGTTATCTAGTCTTCAAAATCCAATTGAACTCGAAAAAAGAATGATGGATTTTCTGATACTTGACTAAGAAAATAATTCAAAAGACCCCCGACTTCACCTTGTTGCAAATCTCTTTTCCTCTTAGTCCTCAAATAATTCTTATGATCTTGCTTAGTAAAACCAAGATTTTCTCTACCTCCAACTTGACGACTCATCAATTCATGTGCCAGTTCAGGTGGTATACCTGAATTATCTGCCAACTCAATTTCAATAGCTTGAACATCAGTAATAATTCTTTGAGAAGGTAACATGTGTACACATGACTTATCCACTAACTCATGATTGTGATTTGATTCAAAATCAATGACTTGATATTTTCCATTAGCTTGAAGAGAAATGGTTAGTCTTGCTAAGCAACCGGTTCTAGTTTCTTTTCGCGGCTTTTTCACAACCACTCGCTTGTCTTTTTTTTCTGTAGCCTTCCTTATAATAGACAAATCTTCTACTTGATATTACTCCACTAAATCTATACTCATTTTTCCATTGCTTTCGAATGCTAAATCCAACTTCTTTAGCATATTCATTATACCATTGGTAAGCATGCTCTTCTGAGTCAAACTCCATTTTCCAAACAGATATTTTCCCTTGACAATCAGAATTCTGCATAATATTAGCATAAATATCTTCATTTTCTTTATCACCTTCAATGCACATTTGTTCATCACTAATTATAGGCAGTATACTGACTAGTAACTTTGAAAAGAGGAGCATCTAAAGAGAAATTCAAAACCAAATTAAAGCAAAACAGGTTAGTGTTGTTGATAAAACAATCAATGATATAAAAATAAAACAAATAATAAGAAACTGAATACCCATGTTTACTTGCTGCATTACTAAATACTGAATTACTAGTATTGAACAAATCCCTTTATCCCATGTCATGTCCATGCTTACTAGATATAATCACTTGAGCATGGTAACAAGTAAAATAATTATGGACAAATACTTGATAATACAAGATAAGGAAGTCAAATAAGATTTATGAATATTGATTGCAATTGTTTTGATCATTTAGGAAATAATTTTCAAAGTTTAAAAGCTAAAATAGTAGTGAAGCAAAAAGAAAAACAAATCCAAATCAAACAGGGAATTCAATTATTTGTTAGGAGATCACTTAAAGACTTAGCAAAAGAGTATAAAAACTATGGAGGGAAAAAAAACACAAATAAATAATGCAAAGAATGATTGAGCACCTATTGGAATTCGGAACTTTCAATTCCAGTCAAGCTGTTAAAATCAACAGCGGTTCTGTTTTGTGGTCTCACTAGACAGGGGATTGCTTTATGGTCTCACTAGAGTTGGAATGATGAAAATATTTTTATCTTGGGTACACTCAGTAGAAAGAAAATCTTCTTTGTTGGGCTGGAATTTGAATGACTGGAAGATTTTGCAATTGTTAGATATTTTAGCGGGTTGCTCGAAGGCTTTAGCGGAATGGCTTTTTGTGAAAATTTTGAGCACGGGAAGCAGAGTTTTGTGTTTTAGACTTTTAGTGGGAAGCAGATGATGGAAGGGGTCAAGGAGTCATTGTGAAATATGACGTGGCTTGATAATTGATCCTTAGATTTAGTTTTGCTAGATGTCATGCATCTATTTAAAAACCGAAGAGAACATGAGAAAAAGAAACGGAAGAGGAGCCCATCCCAAACTCTTTCTTCTTCAACACAACACAGGTATATACAATAAAGAAAATTTAATTTAATTTTTATTATAATTTTTTTTGAGGTAATAAAAATTATTTTATAATAGTTAATAGTAGTTTATATATATATATATATATATTTTTTTTTTATGGATAATTTTATTCTTTTATTAGTGGTATTTGATGGAATGAGAATGTTGATTAAATAATTATTTAATCTAAAAAATTAATCATAGACTAATGTTGCAAGTCCATTTTCAAATAGGGGTAAATTTGTCTATTTAAATAATTTCCTCTCATTTCCATCATAATTTTTAAAACATCCAAACAAGAGGAAGGGCTAATTACTCTATTCCCCCTTACTCATTTTAAATACATCCAAATAAGGTGGAGGATAACCATTCTACTCTACTCTCATTTCCACTACTCTACTCCCCTCTACTCTCCTCCCTCTCTAAACTTCCAAACAGGCCATTAGCATTGCCTCACCTCATAGAAGGATGGTCGCACAAAGCATCTCTCATGTGTTTGTTGATGATAATACAGATATTTAGAAATAAATCTAGCCTACGTGGGTTTAATTCATTTTGTTATTCTTCTACATTTTTTAAAAATACCTCTTTTTGATCTTGTTTGGTCTTTAATTTTTTTATTTTTGATGGTGCAAATTGAAAGGTGGGTTATAGAAGCTTAACCGAAGTAACCTTAGATGGATAAAATGACATTTTTCAAACCAATTTGGGCCAAATCACAGGTAAGTTTAGTGTATTAACTCTTTTGAAATAACTTTATATTCTTTAATTTTCCCATTGCATATATATAATATGAAAATATGATAGTCAAATTTGCTAAATCAAAATATATTAGCATATATTGTATGGTTTCCTCTGATTAATACCAAATTACTTGGTGCAAAAAAGAAAAAAAAAAAAACTTTCCATTACACAGCTTGCAATAATTTTCTATCAGATCTCGAGGGACCACAGTAGAACTTAGCATGGACTCTGGCTAGGCAGGTTTTACGTTAGGCACTCGCATCACCATACTGTTAGAAGTCTGGTTGACTAGCTAGAAACAGCAGACTCTAGATTCTCTTATGTGCGTACTATACGACTCTACAGAATAATTCTTGTAGTGGATAATCTTTCAATACTTTGGAAGCAACTCTTCTTCCTCTTCCTTCCATATAATGGGTAAATCCTGAAACATTCTTCTCAATAATTACTAAATGTTAAGGCCAATAGTAATCTTTACTAATTTTTTAAACATGTTACATGTAATCACAAGAATGGAAGGAATTTGGGACACGAGTATGACATCCAATTTTTTCATGTCAAACTTGCTAGATATCCTCCTTTATAAGTAGAGAAATGATTCAATATTACTAGAACAAATGTTCTCTACTTTCATATGAAAATCCTACCAAAAGAATTTTATTTTGAGAGTAAGAGCATTACTTTACATAACTAGGGATGTTGCTCAATAAAATTTATCGATTTTGAGGGCCTTTTATTAGGATTTTTTTTTTAAATACTAATTTTGTAAACATGAAGTCACAAGAATGGAAGATAATTTAGGATATGATTACCCAATGTTGCTGAATATTTTCTCTTAAGGGTCTTTGAGGAGTCTTTACTGACTTTCCAAAAAATAAAAAAAGCAAAATGGAATATAATTTATTAAAATGATTTCCATTATTCTATTTTCATGCTAAACTTGCCAGGATCACCTCTGCTTATAGTAGGGGTGGTCAAGTGTAAATGGAACCATATCTAGATTTTACTTTATCTTTGCACCTTTTAGTCTAATAGTTCACTAAGTATGAAGCAACTTTTTCAATTTTCTATCAAGCTGGTGCTTGTAATCCTGGTGATCATGTTCACAGTCATGTCATCAGCCATGGTGATGGGGGCCAAAGTTAATATTCACTGTCCATGCCCTCAATATCTTGAATGCTGCCCTGCAGATCATCGAAAATTTTAAAATTTTCTCAAGGTTTGTGCTTCTTTGTTCTTAGCGCACTATGTATGTTTAGGCGAATATAACGATTGCTTTAATGGGAGAGTGCTACCTCCTATTATGATAGCACAATTGAATTCACCAAAATAAAAATCAATTCCAGGCCTTTTTTTCCATCACAAATGATTTTAATTAGAGATTGAAAGCTCAAATTAGTGTGAAACACTAATACTTGTTTAGACCCTCAATTTTAAATTACGGCTTAATTGCTTTTACTCTAACTTATCTAAGTGCGGAACAAGAGTAAATGAAGCGCAATAAACCAGAACTACTCTAGTGCATGAACATAAGCAATAAACAATAAATGGAAAGCACAAAGAGTAAGGGAAGAGAGATGCAAACACAAGATAACACCAAGACATGTTATTGAAGAACTCGGCGAAAAACCTCTTTGCGACCCTCCAAGTCAAATCGATCCACTAGCGAATAAGTTGGAGTACACGAATAACAAAAGACCCTTCAAGCCTAGTCTACCAAATGTACTTGAGCCCTCCAATCTCTTGCTACCAATGGTTTTCTCGGAGTCTTGTCTTCACTAGCTTTCTCAATCCCGCAATACTACCCGATTACGTCCGCTAAGCCTTATTGGCTTTTTTTGGCAAATCCCAAATGCTTCCCAAGCTCCAAAACACTTTCTACACTCTAAATAGGTGTGGGTTGTGTTTGGATACAAATCTTTTCTCAAAGTATAACATTGGGAGAGGGGAAGGAGAAGAGACTCCATTGATTTCTCACTAAAGTATGAGTAGCTCTCTCTCTAAAAGGTGGGTGTGTTATAGAAACCTCTCTAGGATTTTTCTTTGAATAGCCTCCTTTACTTTTGTGGGTAATAAGGGTATATATAGTACGAGTGAAGGGTAAGAAAGTCACACTTAAAATCCTCTAAGCAGAGAGTTTTGTGGGTACCTCGCGAGATAGCTTGTCTCGCAAAGTACTCGCAAAATGTAGCCTGACACTTGACTCTTTAGCTTCCAGCATGTGTTTCTCACGTGACCTTTTCGCGGGAACCTTTACTAGCGAACTTCTTGCAAGCTAGTCACGAATTGCACTGATCTTCATTGCATGCTTGATTCTTCACCAACTTTATACTAAATCCAATACAATAAAATCTCACAAAATACAAGGAAATAAATTAATGCAATTACAACACTTTTTGTTATGGTATAAAACCAACAAAAAACGTAATTGTAAATCACAATTTTACAGGGATAAAACAATTTTTTTTGGAAGGGCCAAAACAAGAACCAAAATTTTTTTAACCATATATTATACCATTAAAAAAAAGTTATAACCATAAAAGTAGAAAAATAAAATTCAAAATTAAATTATTATATGAAAAATGAAACTAATCTATATTTAGTATTGGCAAAATATAAGACTAAAAATAGATTTTTCTTAATACATCTCAATCATTGATAATCTATCAAAATAGAATTCAAAGTTTTTTTAAGTCCTAAAAATAATCTATGATCGATTATGTACTACATTTTGGGTTTTTAATATATAAAATCAAAGATTCAATTAGAAAATTAGATTTGATTTTGTTGCAAAAACGTAGTAAATTATAATAATTATATACAAGTAAATTCCTTACAAATTATATTTCATAATAATATTAATTATAGTACTGATATTATATAATCTCAAAGTTCTCAATTTAAAGAAGTTTTATGAAAATTTAGAAATACACAATTTAAGAAAAAAAAAAAGAAATAACTATTTGTTTTCTTTGTTTGGATAAAACAGTTAGAAATTTAGGGTTATAATTCAGTACTTATCAAAAAAACATCAAAATTATTTTAATTACTCTATTCTATATTTAAAATTGAAATTTATGTTGGATGAAAATAAAATTTACTAATATGATTTAAACAAGTTCTGTCAAAACAGTCAATTTGTCTTTATATGAATAATGAACCAAGTAATTTCATGTTGATTATTGCGGGTTAAGTAGGTTAATATGAATTTGACATATTAATTAATGAAGACAACAATGGCTATAATTTCTTATTTTCATTTGAGTTATTGCCTATAATTTCCGAGAAATTATAAGATCTACCTGGTAGATAAGTGATGTGGTCCACAATTCCACTAAAAAACTTCCACATGTTTAAAATTGTTAGTTAGAAAATTTTTTTAAACATAAATTAATTACTGACTCAGCAATTTTAAACAAGTGGAAATTTTTTAGTGGAATGGTGGACAAATGACATGGTCTACCAGAGGACTCTATAATTTCTCATAATTTCCTAATAGAGCCCATATGAGAGCAATTTATTTCTCATTAAATGTTTTAAGACAATAAATTTCTCTTCATAAACTTTCATTCTCATTTGAGCAACCTCATAGTGAATACAACAGTAGTTATTACTTCTTATTAAAGCCTATTATTAGGGCAATAAATTTCTTCCACAATGGTTTTAAGACAATAAATTTATACTAATAAAGCTAGTGGTGTAAAAAAGGAGAAGAAATTGTCATTTGGGCTACCTATTATTGAAGACAATAACTCTCTCCATAAACATTTTAGTAGTTAATGTGAAGGTGTAAAAATAAAAACCTTAGATGACATTTCTTACTCTTACAACCTTTCATTTTTTATTCCAATAAAGATTTAAATGCCTAAACGCTTCTCCTTTATTGTGTATATAGTTCTCAGTCTCTCTTTCCATAATCATGAATTTTTTTTTTCTATAACTTTTCTAATTGGTTGTAGAATAAAGGTATTTTATTTTTTGGTTAATAGGAAGATTAATTTCTCCCATACACTTATGGACAATAAGTTTCTCCCATAAACTTCACATAATTTCCCATAAAAAACTTAATCTGCATTTAATACATGGGGGAAAGAATTTGAATAACCTTTGTGTACCTACAACTTGGTAACCTCAACTATAAAAGTAGTAGGAAAATGAATTTCAAGGGCAACCAAATATATTTTCTGAGCACCAAAGAAATGAAACAAAGGATAATATTTCTGTTTTATTGTTTTGTGTTTGTCATTCTCTTTGGCTTTCACCAAAGTAGTTCTTTTACATTGATACCCTGGGAACTTAGAAGGCACTATGTAAAAATTGTCAACAACCTCAACAACAAACCCCTTAACTATCATTGTAAATCTGGAGATAATGATTTCGGCCCTAAAACTCTTCAGTTCAAAGAAGAGTGGGAATTCTCTTTTTACATCAACCTTCAAGACACAACGCTTTTCTATTGCTATTTTTCATATGAGATCTTCCATGCTGCTTTTGAAGTGTTTAATGGAGATCCTGATCATCGCTTGGATTGTGGTGGGGACCACTGTATTTGGATGGCACAAGAGGATGGATTCTACTTATATCAAATAAAACATAATGAGAATGTCAAGAAACATGATTGGGAAAAATAAATATGAAGGTAGTGAAAAGTTTACATATCAACTAGCACTTCTTGATATTTACAATGAAGATGTTTACGGTTCAAATCTCCATCTTTCATTGTAATTATTGAATTATTCAAATAATAATAAAAAAAGTAATGGTTTGCAACCTACCTAAAATCTTAGTTTGAAAATGAAAACTTTTCCTTTCATGAGATGAGATTTGCATACTATTCTTCAATATTCCTGTTTGTGGAAATTCAATTGACATCTAAGTCACATTTAACCAAAGAATAATTGTGGGTCGGTATATTTATTTACAAGGATCTTCTTTAGCACTCCTCATTATTGATAATACATTTTTGTGCTTTGTGGATCTATTGTCATACTTATTACACACAAGTTGTCAAATTTCATGGACGAAATCCATGTGAAATTTTTTTTTTTTGGGGGAAGATATTGGGGAGTTGGTTCGGAGGGCATAAAACGTTAGTTTGCTAACTGGCTTTGGAATATGAGTATGACATCCATTCTTTCCATGTCACACTTGCAAGATCTTCTCCTTTACAAGTAGAGAAATTATTCAATAATACTAGATCTACTAACATTTGAGAGTAAGAGCATTACTTTGCATAATTAGGGATGTTGCTCAATAAAATTTATCGATTTTGAGGGCCTTTTAGGGGCCAAAATGGGCAAATGTCCCATTCAAAAAAAAAAAAAAAAAATCTAGCATTTTGCCCATTTTCCCAAACTAATTAGGGAAATACTCTTGTTTTGAAACTTGATTTTTGAAAAATCGAGTAATAACAAACTGAAAATTAAAAAAAAAAAAAAAAAAAATTTCTGGAGCATTATAGTGGCGTTTTAAGGAGCCCTATAGTGACTTTTTAAGAACCTATAGCGGCATTTTGTAACTCGAGCTCCATGAACTCAAGTTCCATGCAATTTTTTTTTAAATTTTTTATTTTTTTTAAAAGTTTGATCGCCCCATACCTATAGTGACGTTTTAAGGATCTTATAATGGCGTTTTGAAACTCGATTTTTGGACAATTGAATTATAATATGGGCATTTCCCTAATTAGTTTGGGAAATGAAGCAAAATGCTAGATTTTTTTTTTTTTTTTTTTTTTTTTTTTTAATTTTTAAAAAGGGCAAAAGCCCATTTTCTCCCCTTTTAGGAGTTTTTTTATTTTTATTTTTTATTTTTAATACTAATTTTGTAAACATGAAATCATAAGAATGGAAGATAATTTGGGATACGGTGTCCATTATTGTCATGCTAACTTTGCTAGATGACCTCCCTTATAACTTGGTTCTCATAAAAATGGTAGATCTTACTATGAATTTTATTAATTTTTTTTTTTTTTTTTGGTTGAGAAACCGGCTTGATATATATTGAAGTTTTTTAGCTTGCCAAATTGGCTACATCTTGTTCAACAACTGTGAATAAAGGATCAGGAACTCCCTCCATCCAAACTACATAGCTTGAGACATTAATAGAATATCTTGCTAGACTATGTGCTAATCTATTGCCATCTCTTCTATAGTGAGAGTAAAGCAATTTTTCATAACAATTTGAAAAAACCTTGGCATCCTGAAGCAGAGGTTGTACTGAAGCAATTGAGTAACCACCTCTAAGAGAGTTAATTATGAATTCTGAGTCACCTTCAAGTATAGCCTCTGATATGCCAATTTCCTCTCCAAACTCCAGTGCCCGGGCAGCTGCAATTGCTTCAATCTCAGTCGGCTGAAGAGCAGGTGCAAAGGTTTGAGCAAGAGAGGCCATAACAGCCCCTGTGTGATCTCGAATAACCACCCTAATCCCGCTCTTATTTTCCTGCTTGAAGATCGCGCCGTCAAAATTAATTTTGAAACTTCTCGCATCAGGTGGCTTCCATTTCGTTCTTTGTCGTGGAACTGTTACTGGTTTGGCTGGGATGGTGGCAGTGAACTCCTTTAATTTTTCCTTCGCCTAAGTTTCAATTTGGTCCGATGGGCAGCAAGGCTTGTTGAGCCGAGCCTGGTTCCGTTGGTTCCACAAGCCCCACGTTATCATTGCAAATAACTCCAGATTACCATGGTTCTTGATTAACCATGACAAGAGCTCCTTAAAGTCTAAAGGACTTGTGTTTTGGCATCCATTCCACTTCGAAGATGACCAGGCAGAGCTGATCTTGCTGCAAGACCACAAAGCATGTAACGTCGTTTCCTCCTCCATCAGACAGCGCTCGCACCTGCCATTTTCCAAGATGTGTCGTCGCTTCAAGTTTACTTTTGTGGGGATTGCCTCACGGCAAGCTCTCCGCACAAAATTCCTTATCTTATTTGGAACTTGCAAATCCCCAATTCTGCGCCAGAAAACTCTGTCTTCTGCCTGAGCTTCCATCTCCCCTGAAGCTTCAGCCTCACACTTCAAAAATCTATAACCCGATTTGCAGTTGTATTTCCCTGTTTGAGTCCACGGCCAGTACAGCTTGTCATCCGTTGGGAACCTTGAGAGCGGGATTGCTTTAATGATGGCAGCTTCCGCAGGAGTAAAGAGGCCATCAATAATAATGTCATCCCAGGTCCTTGAATCTTCCTTGATGAGTTTGTCAACTGTGGCTTCCTCCCAACCTTTAAGAACGGGTGATAAAATTTTTGCCGGTGGTTTAGATGGTAACCAAGCATGGTGCCACACCTTAACTTTCTTCCCATCACCTATTCTCCAACATGCTCCCCGCTTGATCACATCTCATCCTTGGAGTATGCTTTTCCAAGTATAAGAACCACGACTAGAGTCCGGCGCCTCCATAATAGAGCAATTAGGAAAGAAGCGAGGTTTAAAGACCTTGTAGAAAAGGGAGTTTTGATCCTCCAACAACCTCCAAGCTTGTTTGGCCAAGAGGGAGTCATTGTGTAAGGCTAAATCAAGAAAGCCCATGCCCCCTTCCTCTTTGGTTTTTGTCATTTCGTCCCGTTTTAGCCAATGAATCTTCCTCTTCTCCCCCCGTTGTCCCCACCAAAATTTTCTGACCATCACCTCAATTTCATTGCACAATCCCACAGGTAGTTTAAAACAACCCATTGCATACGTAGGTATGGCTTGTATGACCGCCTTAATGAGCACCTCCCTTCCGGCTTGGGAAAGGAGTTTTCCTTCCCATCCTTGTAGCTTCCTCCACACTCTCTCCTTAATATAATTAAAACTTGCTTTTTTTCCCCATCCAGTCAAGGACGGCAACCCCAGGTATTTTTCATAGTGATGGATTTCACGGACCCCCCAAAATGCCTTTGATGATTTGGCTGTTTGCTTCAGTAACTGCATTGCTAAAGAATAAGGCTGTCTTCTCCCTATTTAATTTTTGGCCAGAGACTTCTTCATACACAGATAGCAACTCCAAAACTTTGTTGCATTCTTCAGAGTTAGCCCTACAAAAGAGAAGGCTATCATCTGCAAAAAACAAGTGAGTTAGTTTGGGGCCTCTTTTGCATAAACTGAATCCATGGATGTCTCCATTGTTTGCTGCTTTATTTATAAGACCATGAAGGCCCTCGGTGCAAAGGAGGAAGAGAAAGGGGGAGAGAGGGTCTCCTTGTCTAAGCCCTCTTGAGGGTTGAATCTCTTCCTTTGGTTCTCCATTAACAAGTATAGAGTAAGTGACTGATCGCACACACACCATGATAAGCCCTATCCACCTTTCAGAGAAACCCATTTTCCTCATCACATTTTCTAAAAACACCCATTCAACCCTATCATAGGCTTTACTCATGTCAAGCTTCAAAACCATAAAACCCGATGCACTTGAATTATAATTTTTAATGCAATGTAAAGTTTCAAAGGCAATAAGGCTATTATCTGAAATGAGGCGACCTTTAGCAAAAGCAGATTGATTTTTGTTTATAACAAAATTGAGGAATATTTTTAGTCTATTGGCTAGGACTTTAGCAAAAATTTTGTAAGGCACATTGCATAAACTAATAGGGCGATAATCTGACACTAAGCTTGGGTTTTTCTTTTTTGGGATAAGAGTGATAAAGGTATGATTCAAAGGGTGTGGGATGGTACCTGAATTTAACCAAGATAGCACCAAGAGAGTAACATCACCTTCAATCATAGGCCAAAAATGCTGAAAGAACAGAGGGGGCATACCATATGGTCCGGGTGCCTTCATTGGTGCCATTTGTTTCAAGGCTTTGAGTACTTCCCATTCCTCAAATTTGCTAGTCAAAACATTGTTCATATCATCAGTGATCACTTGAGGAATATGGTTTAGAGCTTCATGGTGAGTGGCCGGACTAGAGGTAGTGAACAATTCCTTGTAGTAATCAATGAGGACAGCAGCTACTTCATCCGACCCTTCCTTCCAAACTCCATGGCTATCATTCAATCCCATTATCACATTTTTCCTATACCGGTGGGAGGCTCGACTATGGAAAAATTTTGTGTTTCCATCTCCATTTTTTAGCCAAAGAATTCGAGAGCGTTGATTCCACATCCTTGTTTCTCGATCCATCAACTCATTTATCTTTCCTTGCAATTCTCTAATCCGTACATTGCTTCCAGTTCTCAGAGCCACTGCTTCCTCTTCAATAAGCATATCCCTCTTCTTTTTTAGCTCCCTCCTCACATTTCCAAATACATTGTAATTCCACCATGTTAAATCATTGCCGCATTTTTCTATTTTTCCAAGGATTTCCTTAGTTGGATCAAGTGAGACACATGACCTCCATGCTGCTTCAACCACCTCCCCACACCCACTATCAGACAACCACATCTCCTCAAACCTGAAGGGTTTTTTATAGGATGGAATTTCAATTCCTGAGGGATTGATAAACAATGGGCAATGATCAGAGGAAAGACACGGTAAATGATGGACTTTGGTGCCAGGAAACCACAAGAACCACGGATTGGAAGCTAATCCATGATCTAGTCTCTCCCAAATCGAATGACCATCGTTATAATGCTTTGCCCAAGTGAAATTTGGGCTAATAAAACCCAAATCCATAAAACCACACTCATCTATAACATCCCGGAAATCTTGCATTTGACTATTTTCACGGCGTTCACCACCTCTCTTTTCCTCCTGTCTTGTGATTTCGTTGAAGTCTACCTCACACAACCAGGGAATGTGCGGCTTATCATTTAGGGTTCGAAGCTTTATCCAAGCCTCACTCCTTCTATGTGTCACTGGTTCACCGTAGAAACCTGTGAAACGCCATTCTTGAGGTGTGTTTTTCTCAACAAGTGTGTCAATACAGTACTTTGATGAATCTTCCACTGAGACTCGAATATCATCCTTCCACAACAAAACCAAACCACTGCCTCTATGGCCACTGGGTACTGACCACTTATTTCTAAAATTAAAATTTCGTAACACTTCATCTAGCCTTGCATCGTCTGTCTATGTCTCGGCTAAAAACACAACAGCAGGATCTTTTGCCCGAATGTAATCTCCAAGCTCTCTCACTGTACGTGGGTTCCCAAGCCCATGACAGTTCTAGACTAAGAGATTCATTGTGTGGGGCGGGGCTGAGCATCAGCCACCGCCAACTTTGAAGAGTTAATCTCAATAGAAACCGCTCGTTTTTTACTTGGTAAACCATTGGGATTGGAGAGTTCCTCAAAAACTCTTTTGGTTGATAGCACAGACTCAATGGTGCTAGAATTTCCGATTGGTGTGCAGGGTAAATCAGCCTTGTTCAACCTTTTCCAAGACCCTTATTGCCGTGGAGCTGGAATAGTTTGAGTTTCAGAAGTTGCTGCACGTGTGTTTGCATGATTGACTTCCTCTAGGACTTGAGAAATCCTAGCCGCCTCCTTTACTTCCTCACCAGTCACGTGCGCATTGATTGGAATTTTTGCAATCAATGAGTCAGTAACTATAAATGGCCCAACCTTTAATTTAGATAAACCCTCATCGATTTCAGCAAGCTCAGAAAGGAAAGTCTCCTTTTGCACCGATTCTCTTACTTTCAAAACGTGATCAGGTACATTATTGGGATGGAGTAAATGCATATTAATTTCTGGTGGGCTGGTAGACCCCTACAGGTGGCTCCTGAATCTTCGCACCATCATCCACTACTCTCTGGCATTAATTCTCCAACGGTTCACCCTTGTTACTGCTCTGCCCAATAACCAAAGGAGAATTAATCTCATCAGCTGTAACCGATCCATGTAACAATTCCTCTGATTGTTCCACGCAGCATTGGTCCACGTTAGCAGGTGTAGTTTGAGCTGGAGCAGATGCTGAGGACTTTACCGGAGCTTTCCTGGGCTGAACCGGAGCTTGTTGAGTGGGCGAGCTCCCTTTCTTTCTGTGAAAAAATCTAGGCACTGAGATTACATTTTTTTGTACTCGACTCATAGGTGGAGCACGAAGCCAAGGACCAAATTTCTGTTCTTCAACTTTTAGGGAACCTTCGCTATCAAGCCACACATCACAATCCCTGTCGTCATGATTAAGACAGCCGCACCAGTAGCAGATATTGGGTAGGCGCTCATACTTGAAAGAGACCCACTTTTCTGTGCTTTGTCCCACTGACACCTTTCTTCCTCGACTTAGTGGACGAGTGACATCCACTTTGACTCTTACCCTCATAAAACTCCCCCCATGCATCTCCGTCTCAGACTTCCGGACAATCGTGCCAACAGTACTACAAATCCCTTCTGCCACCTTTGGATTCATGAATCTTACTGGGATGTCATGTACCTGCACCCAAAAAGTTGTACTCTTAAATGTCAAATCCTCAATTGACTCATCCTTGTCATAACGTTGCAGCACCAAAAGGTGCTTATCAAAGCTCCAAGGTTCATTTGTGAGGATGGAGTCCACTTCATGTTTATTATCAAAAGTGAAGAGGACTATGTGGTTTCCCATATTTTTGACTTTGAAACCATTTTTTGATCTCCACAATGGCATAAAAGTCGAAGCTATAGCTTCTATATTCAAAGCCCTTCTTGTATAGAATTTACCAGCGATGATGTATTTTGGCGTAGCCAATTCCTCCTCAAGGTCGAAAGTTGGCCCTTCTGTGTCTGAAATCGTCAAACCTTTACAATGGTTTGTAAGGTCATCCATGAGTTCACTGTTTCCCTAACCCTCGAAAGAGAAAGAAAACCACTAGCCTTAAGGATAAACTTGTTATCCTAAGGGACAAAAGCACCTACACGTAGGGACAAAATCACTAATTTTTGAGAGGAAGAACATTATTTTGCATAATTACCCTGTGTTGCGGAATATTTTCTCTTGAGGGTCTTTAAGGAGTCTTTACTGACTTTCTAAAGGTAAAAATAAAATCAATAGAATGGAATATAATTTATTAAAATGATTTCCATTATTCTATTTTCATGCTAAACTTGCCTTAATCACCTCTGCTATAAGTAGGGTGGTCAAGTGTAAATGGAACCATATCTAGATTTGACTTTATCTTTGCACCTTTAGTCTAATTGTTCACTCAGAATGAAGCAACTTTTTCAATTTTCTATCAAGCTGGCGCTTGTGATCCTGGCGATCATGTTTCAGTCATGTCATCAGCCACGGTGATGGGGCCAAAGTTGATTTTCACTGTCCATGCCGTCAATATCTTGAATGCTGCCCTGCCGATCATAGAAAATTTTGGAAATTTCTCAAGGTTTGTGCTTCTTTGTTCTTAGCGCACAATGTATGTTTAGGTGAATATAACAAGCTTTAATGGGAAAATGCTACCTCCTATTGTGAGAGCACAATTGAATTCGCCAAAATAAAAATCAATTCCAAGCCTTTTTTTTTTTCCTTGTCATTTGTTATCCTTAGACGGGGCAAACAAGCGGGTCGGGTTAAGTTTGGGTTGAGTCAATCAGGTTGCGTGTCAAAACAAGTCATTTTTAAACGGATCAATCTGGTTTCAGGTCGGGTCGGGTCAACCCGTATTTTCAAATGAATTTTTTTATATAATAACTAGTCGCTAACCTGTGTGATGCACGGGCTAGTTTTAAATAAAATGTTAACATGTTTAGGTTTAAACATCTCTCTAATTTCAATTATTGAAAGCTAAATTGGCTTTAATATAAAATGAAACATATAATATTATGAAGTAATATTAAATATGAGATAAACCAAATAGTTTATCATCTTTGAAAGCCGCAATTGTTTTAGTTTGAAGCTCCTCCAACAACTTTTTATTTGGACATATTGGGCAAATGTCCCAATACTATGTATTTTTGCTATGGCTTTTTTTATTTTTCAATTTCATTTATTTCATGACTTCTACTAAATATTCAATGTATTCATTATTTTTTTTTTTAAAAAAAAACATTGAAGTAAAGTTGTATCCTCAAATAACTAAATATAAGAGTTTAATTTCTCTCTGTTTCAATTTAAAACCAATTGTGCATAAAGGCAAAAAAATTCCCTTTGTTCCTATATGTCTTTAGTACCAAAATCATAAATCCATTACAACCAAATTGTGTATAGAAAATCTTAGAGATTGAAATACAACTTTAAAGTTTTTTTTGTATCTTCTTCCTTTGTTGCTTTGTAGTAGTTCCTGAATATGCCCTTTTGTTTTTCTTGACTACAGATGTTGGGGTGAGTTGCACATTGCTTTGAACATCAAGTTTATGAAATTTTGTAAAATCACCATCTTCTTCAGTTGAAAAGTTGTTGCTACATTCATTTGAAGTAAGCCTGGCAATAGAAGAGGTTGAGGAATGTATTACAACATATACATCTTAAATATTATATTTGTAATTTTGCTAAATTAAAGAATATGTACTTTTGTTATTTTATCAAGTTGAATTGCTTTGTCAATTTCTTCAAAAGAGTCAAAAAGTTTCTTGATGGTGTAGAAATCTCATCCAGACTTGAGATTATAGTCATTTAGTTGTATTTGGAAAACAATTGTTTTCCTTTCAGATTTTCTATTTGCAAGGAAGGATGACTTCTTCGGGCTCCTACCAAAAGTAACATTTTTCAAATTGTACACTCAAGTAAAGTTTAGTAAATATTAAATACTAATTTTATGTTCCACATTCTCACCTCTAAATATTTGTTCAAAAGGTCTTTCACTGATATGTTGAGTAATTTTTCTGCTTTTGAATCAAATAAAATGAATGTGGCCATTCCTGAGCTATCTTTAACCTTTAATTGAATTCTATACCTGATAAAGAAATGGCATATATAATGTTAATATCATATTAGTTATTGTGTATTTTAATATAAAAAGTAAACATTTTCATTGTGTACCTTGGGATTGGGAAGCATGCCTTTTTGTTGCAATTGTCGCACCATAAAAAATTTTCTCTTGACTTTACCTTTTTACGACATACTTCACAAGAGATGAAGTACCAACCAGAATTATCTATGTCAATGTTTATAATCTTTCCTTGACAAGTAAAGATAGTTTCCTAGAAATTGAATTTAATATCAATCAATTCATAATTTTGTGGTTAAATTTTGTAAAAGCAGGTCTATAGTACATAAAGCAATGTTAAGAACACAATGTTATTGTTGAAGGTTTTTTTTTCTTACCTCATTATCAGAGTCCCACATAATTTTGTTATTTCGCTTATGGTTCTTCTGTTGATGTTCATCTCTTCTTGAATTGTCACTTGTGGTTTGAATTGCTTTGGGATTTGTACTATTGGTTGGTTATTTTCCACTAGCCTATTATATTACATAAAGATATTATACATAGTATTGTAGAGACTGTAAATATATTAAAAATGTGAATCCAAAACAAAGTACTTACTGATCTTTGAATTCAGTAGTCTCAGGAATGTCCAAATCAATATAAACCCTTATTCCACTTGTTGATGATAATCAACATGCACTCTATAGACATGATATCATTAGTGTAAAATACTTACTTGTGTTATTTGACAAAACCAAAACCCAATTAAATCAAAACTTTCATGAAAAAATCCTTTAAAGGTGCTACTTTGATATATACACATGCAATTACTGATATCTAATTTATAATCAAATACATGTCACTACTATCAATAATGAAAAGAAATAGATTGACAAATGACACCTGCTTCTTAGACCAAAGATAGAAAAACAAACTTAATCCATATCATATACATGCAGTGATATCTATCATATTTCATTATTAAGATTGAGAAATCAATTGTATCCATTAGTTAAATCCACTTGGTGAACTAATTGATGGAGTTTATTACAAACATCACTATCGTTACTTTCAGCCATGGAAATATCCAAAATAAACATATTCCCATAAATAAAAAACTCTCACCACACACATACACAAATTAATACAATAAGCAGTATACTACCACCCCATTACACTGTACACATATATAAAAGCAGATTAAAACTCCAAGCATAAAACTCCAATACAATATACTATGATATTAAAACTCCAAGCATAAAAGCAGATTTAAAATTTGAGAATGCTCTTTAAGAGTGACAAACCACGTGTGCAATATAGACCACTCCAATAAGAGCAATTGATGAATTTTGAATGCTTCCTAAATCCTATATTAGACCTTGTTACAATAGTGCAGCCCAAAAAAAAAAAGTACAATACTATCAACTATTACCAAAACTATCTAAATGTTGTTTTCTACAATATAAACCTATCCCACCATCAATAACAATCCCAATATCTAACATATCAATCATACAAAATTCAAACCCATACCAATCCCAATATCTAACATATGAATCATAAAATAATTTCAAATACACAATCTCATAGAATTAGAAATTAAAATTCCTTATGAATTTCGAATTTAAATCCCCAAACTATATACTAAAATCAAGTTTTGAAGCGGTAGCCACATGAACCCAAATAAAAATTCACAAACAATGTAATGAATAACTAACCTCAACGTACTCCACACCAATTTCGCTAAGATTATCAGGAAGCAAGCTGATAACTCCACCTCGCTCAATTTCCACTAAACAAATTCAAACCCATAGCTCAGTTTCCACACAAAAACAATTTAAATTGGCCATAGCTAATGTCACATCAATAGTTCTTTTTCTTTTTTGCTTGGAAATAGATTGATCATAGTTGATTTTTTTAGGTTTTAACAATTATGCATAAAATAGCATTGTTTAGGAACACAACCTTCTTTTTACAAATTGAAGTATTTTTTTTTTGCTAAAACTGATATAACTAAACTAAAATTCAAAAAAACCTAAGAAATCCAAACTGATATAACTACACTGAAATTTGAAACAGTCAAAACATAAACCTACCAGCAGCATTTTTTTTGCACAAACTGATATAACTACACTAAAATTTAAGTTTCATGAGTTCTTTACCATTCAAATAACATAAACCTACCAGCAATATAATTTTTTTTTTTGCACAAACTGATATAACTACACTAAAATTTGAGTTTCATGAGTTCTTTACAATTCAAATTGAGAGAACACTAAAATAGTTAAAAATTAAATGTACATAGATTATCACAGAGGCAAACGAATACCATTCCTTAACCCAGATTCGAATGGAGGAGAACAACGAAGAGAAAGGCAATAAGAAAAAACCTAGAAATTGAACAGCCATGAAAAAAAAAAAAAAAAAGACTAATAAGAATCAACTATTTATAAGATAATAGTTAGAGTCCTAATAGTGATAGAGTTTGGATTCAAAAAAATAAATAATGTTAGAGTTCTAATTAAATTTTTTTATTAGTTATCTTTGGGCCAGTCTCGACGGGCTGGGCTGGGTGTATTGCCGACCGACATAGTTGATGGGCCATGAGCTGGATCAGACCCACGGCAAATGGGGCTCAGGTTCTATTCTGAGGAAGAGTGGAAACCTGAGTGAGGTGGATATGGGTATGGTGGAATATGTGGGTGGTTTGTGGCAAATCGGTGGTCTAAGGAAGGAGATATCGGTGGTCTGACGAAGGAGACCGATGGTCTGAAGAAGGAAGGAGATATCAGTGGTCTGAGGAAGGAGATTGATGGTCTGAAGAAGGTGCCTGTTGGGTCTTTAGATGCGATGGTGGGTATGGTGGGTCTTCACATGCGATGCGATGCCGTGGTTGATGGTCTGAGGAAGGAGATCGATGGTCTGAAGAAGGTTTCTGTTGGGTCTTTAGATGTGATGGTAGGTATGGTGGGTACCATTGTGAAAGGGAAGGCAGAGGAGTGGGAAAAGGCAGAGGTTCAGGAGGCATAGTGAAAAGCATCGTGAAAGGGAAGAGATGGTTTATTTGCGTTTTTGGGTTTATACGTTTTTTTTGCTGGTTTAATTTTTTTTTTTTATATTGTGCTGATGTTTGTTTTATTTATTATTTATTTTTAATATTGTGCTGATGTGGAAAATTGTGGGAGTTTCAAAAGTTTTGGTTTTATATATATATATATATATATAGATTACAAAACAAATCAATGGTAACCTTTTTAGAGAGAATGAATAAAATCAATTAAGGAAATGAATTGCATTTAATGCTATTTGTTAATATCCTTCCAATTCGGACAATTTTGGGCATGACTAAAATTCTTTATAGTCATGAATTCATGATGAAAAAGTCTTCAATGCTAATAACTTACTGCCAAAATGCATGTAATTACAAAATTTACCATTTCAAATAGAGATAGATCTTATGGGGCACAAAAGAGTATATATTTTAAATTTACACCACTAATAATATCATTCTCACAAAAGAAAAAAAAAAAAAAAACTAAGTGTCATGGACCATGTCAAGTTATCAGGCTCCTTAAGTGCACATGTTTCTGTTGCATTTAAAATAATAATAAAATTAGATTATTTTAGAAAGATAAACTAAACAAAAAGAGTTTTAAAAATAAACATAACATATTAAGTAAAGAAGAACAAATAAATATTTTATAAGAATTACACCTCATCTCAATCTACTTAACGTTGGTAGCAGGTTCAGTATTGCAAATATTCACACTTGCGAATTGTAGCTCAAATTGGCCAATTTTGTCAGTATCTACATCTACAGTACAATATTTTAAATATAACTTATGTGACTTTTGTCACTTTTTTTATAAATAGTTTTCAACCTATGAGCGTCCGCTTATGATAAGAACTCTTTATCATTAGACCAAGACACCAATCGATTTTTGGTGTAGATGGGGATTGAATCCCATATCTCTTATTCAACTATCAGAACTTTATTAGTTGAGCTAACTGAAATCTACTGATTTTTGTCAACTAAAAATGAATGTTTATTCCACATTGATTGTGTGTGTCTAGTATCTGCTGTTTATAATCACAGTCTACAACTACAAAGGTTATGCTCTTTCGTAGTTGTATTTTGGTTATGTAATGTATTATAAACCCAGTTTAAAACACTAATATTACTATTTTCTTAATATTACTAAAAAAAAAAAAAGTAATAGCAAAATATAAGACTAAAATATATTTTTCTTAATATATCTCAATCATGATAATCTATCAAAGGAATTAAAAGTTTTTTTTTTTTTTTTTTTTGGGTATAAAACCTAGTAAATTGTAATAATCATATACAAGTAAATTCCTTACAAATTATATTTCATAATAATATTAATTAGAGTACTGATATTATATAATCTAAACGTTCTCAATTTAATGAAGTTCTATGCAAATACTATTTTGAAAAGATCCAACAACATCCTAAAACCATTCTGGATGGGGCTCTCGTTTCATGGAAGAGTACCAGTGGTTGATTTTGTTTTCGTTTTTGTTTTAAAATTTGAATGGGATGGCGGGTATAATGGATTTTGAAATTTAGTTTTTTATTATTTATTTTTAAATACTCCCATGAATAAATTAAGGCCGTAAAGAGAATGTTAATAAATTTATGGGATTTGACTTTTTAAACAAACATAATCTTTGGACATCTCAAAATAGAATATAAGCCAAACAATTTAGGATGGATAAATAATTGTTAAGAGTCTAGGAACTTTAATTTGTAACAATTAGAAAGATTGCTAGGCTTTTGTAAGAAGTTTGTTAGAAGCTTTTGTGAGTTACTAATCACCCAATCAAGTTAACTTGCTTAATTTGCTCCGCCCTTTCGTAAAAATTATCATAATTTTTGAGTGGAGTTTATGGTTTGTTTTTATGTTAAAACCTTATTCTCTTTCCCTTTTTGTGTGCGTGCGCGCATGTGTGTGTTTTGTTTTTGAAAAAGAAAAGAAAAGAAAAAAAAACCAATCAATCAAGTTTTAAATGGCTTTCGTACTTCCCTAGGTTTTGGTGGTAGCAAAACTTCAGTAGGGATTCAGTACTTTAGTAGGGTTTTAGCAAAACTTTAGTATGGCTTTTGCATTTACATTTCAGCAAGATTTTGACAACAACAATTCAATAGGTTTCAGTATTTTAGCAGTGCTTTGTGTTGGGTATACACATGTGAATGAAGCTTTGCATTGAATAATAATGAGAAGAATGAGTGGTTAATATAACTAATAATTGAGCACATCCATTGGTTTTAGGCATTTTGGGTTAAAGTGTGTCTCAATATGTTATATTAATTTTTCAAAGAAGCTCCCCAATATGTTTATCTCCCCAACAAGTAGTATCAAAACCCATGGTGGTGTGGGACAAAGGTAGCAAGGTTAATGAGGATCCTTCCGAATTGGAGGTTACAAGGTTATCAAGGTTCCTTCAGCAGTTGGAGTAGGAATGGGGTGCGTGTACTTGAAATCCTTTCGCAAATTGAGTAGGGGGGCAGTTGGAGTGGGATGGGTGTGTGTACTTGAAGCACTTTTGCAAATGGAGCAAGGTGGGTACTGTTTGGTGCTAGACAACAATGGTGTGAGGTTCCCTAGAGGATGAAAGACTTGTAGGATTGACATGTGGAGGCCCATGGATGATGCACTAGTGAAGGAAAAGCTCATTAAGCAAAGGGGAGTAAGTAGGACTTGTTCATAGCCTACAGAGAGGCCTCGAAACCCATAAAGAGGTAGAGACTCACATGTGAGGGAGAGATTGTTGGGTTAAAAGTGTGAGTGAAGTTAGAATGAGTAGTTAATATAACATAATTGAGCATATGCCTATTGGGCTTAGACTTTTTGGGTTAAAGTATGTCTCAATATGTTATATTAATTGTTAATACTGTATTTTGTTTGCCCTCGATTTGCGTATTGGACCTTGAAAAATCCAAAAATATCATTTTCTCTCTACGAGGCCATGAGAACATCTAGAGTGATGTGACGCAACCCATTCGGGCATCGAAGCACCTGAAGTGCCTTTTTCAGCCAAAATGACCAAAATGCCCTTGGTTGGCCCTAGGGTTGACCAAAGATCAAACGAGGTACAAACTTCCACAAAAAAACTTTTTTCGTAGCTTTACACCAAACCCGAGCTTCTCGGAGATTTTGAGCAAATTTGACCAAATTTGACCCAAAGTCGATCTTGGGTAGGCCCAAAACCCTAATTTTGTTCTGGTTGCCAGAACAGGTTGAAACAAATTCCATTGCAAGATCATCAAATTCTCATTCCAACAACTGTTCGTAGGTCAAAATCGGAGTTAGAATGGCCAAGATATCACAAAACCCGAGATGACGTACCGATCGCTGCACCATTAACTTCTGAGAGCCATAACTTTTGATCCGACCGTTGGATTTTTGAGTTCCATACCTTTTTAGAAACTGAAAATGAAGATCTATCCAAGGTCAAGATCAACCCGATCAGAGGCGGTTTGAGGCCGGCGGCCCTATAATGGCCGTCGCCTTGAAAAACGCGCACCCATTAGGCTAGGGGGGCACACATTTTTTCTGAAATTTTCTCTCTGCTTAGTTCCTCTCTACATTTTTTCTCTCTTCCAAACACCAAAAAAAAAATCCAAAACACATCAAGTCTTTTGATTCTTCCCTCTTACCAAGAACACAAGGTATTGCTTTTGCACCAAATCTTATTTTCCTTGGTTCTACGCTTAGGATTTGGGTTTAGGGGTATGGATGTAGCTTTTTTTTGCTATCATCCACATCCCTAACCTTCTAGATCTTTTTTCTAGCATTTATCTTTCTTTTTACTAGAATAATATGTTTATTGCTTTCTTTGACATGTTTCTTGTTTTATCTTGTTTCTAGCATGTTTTTTAGCTTAGATTGTGTTCTTTTATGCTT